>CAKOAT010164044.1:268843-294361 GCA_932364175.1 Eruca vesicaria subsp. sativa | reverse complement strand
CTTGCCTGTCATTCTTCTCAAGATCATGTACCTTCAGAATTCCTGAGAGTTGATCAAACTTCATCTCATCCGTGTCTACAGTAAGTGTGAGTACTGCTTTATACGCCTCGAACCGTGGGGGTAAGCATCTCAGCAGTTTCTTCACTAAGTCCTTTTCTTCATACTTCTTGCCGAGGACAGATGCTTCACTTGCCAGCTCACTGATCTTGCATATGAATCCCTCAATTGGCTCATCATCACTCATCCTTAGGTTTTCGAACTTGGAGGCAAGATGATCAAGACGAGTTCTTCTCACACTAATGTTTCCCTCAAAATGATTAATGAGAGTATCCCACGCTTGCTTGGCAGATTCACATCCTTGTATGATCTTGAACTGCTCAACATCTACTGATGAGAATATTACAGTTAGGGCTTTGGAGTTGAATTTTGATGCTTTCTTCTCACCATCAGTCCACTGATTTTTAGGTTTTGGACCGACAGTCTTATCTTCGAGGATGACNTTCCTGCTCTGATACCAAATGAAAGTTCAGAGACACGCAAATAAGAACCGTACACAAGTTATTCAAGAACACTTCTTGTATATTAGAAACCTTTTAAACAATCTTCCTAGATCTGTTTAATCCGATTTAAGCTCAGTCACACACGACTAGCGACGGACCAGTTCCTAATCTCTAAGTTACAGAAACCCAAGCCAAACCCATGTTTTCTCGATCTCTGTAGCCGACAAGAACAACTCTCTTGCTCTAGCTTTTTCTCTCTTAACGCCTGACCTAAAACTCTCTTAGGTTGCCTCGTTAAGTAGGCATGAAAAAGGCAATATTCTACTTCCTAAAATATCGCCAAACAGAAGATCTTCTTTGCTTCGCACCCAAGCAATATCTTCTATTTCCATAAGTTTACGCCACGTCATTACACGTACCAAACTTATTGCACTGTGTTACACAATCATCGCACTGTGTAACACACTCTCATCTTAACCGGATCAAGCTCACAAACCTTGAGCTTACATCATGCATATTCCTCGCTGAAACAAAGTTGTAGCCGCTGATGCAATTCAATCACTGTTGCCAAGCTCCTGTAAGAGAAATTTTTTAATGTCGTCTCCCGTAAGCCACCGCCATCTGTTGAGTCAGTGACTCGGCTGAGTACCCTCAGTGACTTGGATGAGTAACCTCAGTGACTTGGTCAACCAGTTTCGCTTCTTGTTCGATTAAATCAGTCTCTATTTAGATTAATTGATAATAGTTGAAGTTAGTTGGTTGGTGAAATTCAATTGATTTTGTTTTAGAGTTTACCAGTTGGTTTAGTTAAATTGCTTTTTGATTTATGATAACCGAATGGTGTAATTTAATTTCAGTTTGGTATGAGTTAACTATTATAAGTTGACTGTTGAAACTTAACCATAACCGTGATTTTTTATTGAATTTGACCGTGATCATTAGTTTTGTATCTCTAAACTTAGGCCTGGGCATTCAGATATTCGGTTCGGTTCCGGGTATATCGGATAAATCATTCTTATACCCAATAGGTACTTATGAGATTTCGGTTCGGTTTCGGTTCGGTTCCAGTTCGGTTTCGGTTCGGTTCCGGGTACCCATTTAATATATAAATCAAATATAGATAAACAGAATATATTAGTTAATATGTTAATTTAAATGGTCTAGTGTTTACACGCTTAAATATTAGTCAATCCAACAAGAGTTCGAATCAATAAAGTGTTAATTTTATAAATATTTATCATCTTTTAATATAGAAATACCATATATTTATAAAATAACATAATAAATAAAACATAACGTAATCCGGTGGTAAAAATGTAATTACTCTTTGTATCTAACATGGGTACAAGTGGCCTTGATGTCATTTTATCTTATTTTTGAAAAATTTAACTTGTTTTTTCGGATATTCGGGTACTCGTTCGGTTTTCGGTTCGGTTCCGGTTCGATTTTTCGGGTATAGAAATATAGGAACTATTCATATATTTAAACATTTCGGTTCGGTTTCAGTTTCGGGTATTTCGGTTCGGTTCCGGTTCGGTTTTTCGGTTTTGGATTTTTTGCCCAGACCTATCCAAACTCTTGTAAGTTAAGTAACAACTTGACATTTTTTTTATAGGGGAATTAGGCCATATAGCAATAAAAAAACCATAATTGGGTCAGTAGCAAAAAACCCTGATAGATACACTCACGTCGTTAGTTATATATATTAATACTGTATTACCCTTTAACTCAACCGCTTTCACCGGAAGAAAAAAAAAAGTCATAATTTATTCTCTTGGTTTTCCACTGTAAATCGTGTCTTACCTAACTCCACTAATTATTTCACATCTCCCACTAACTTCGACGCAAGCAAAACGTCTCCAAGAACTCCACAACTTAATCTCTCGAAACCGTCTTATTCTCTGTGAAATTTATCGTCTCCCTCATCGTACTAACCCCATCTACTCCGGTAATTCAATTGAAAAGTTTCCTCTGTCTCTACTCCGCAGCCTTGAATATGTAAGTTCTCTCTTTTTTGTGTTCAGTCTCCTGTTATTGTAAATTATTTTTCTAGGGGTAAAAGTGAATAAATTCTTCCAAAATAGATTTGAGCGATGAAGACATTGTCAGAAATTTTTGTGGAGGAGGAGATCAGTTTAGGAAGATTTGTCGTTGACGGAAAGGAGAGGCTTCTCAGATTCTAAAAGCAACAGTAGCGGAGACACCGAAACTGTACGTATCTGAATTTACAGAAAATTTTTGTTGTATGTGGAAGAAGATGAACAGTTATTGTATTCTATTCTATTATATGAATATAAAATAGAAATGTAAATATCATGTTCCATTCTATTTTATTCACAAATATGTACTATTCTATCTATTTTGTTCCATTCTATTTGGGTTTAGGGTCTATACTTGGGTTTAGTAATTAGGATTTAGGGTTTAGTATTCAGAAGGTGGGGGTTGAGGATTGGGTTTAGTGACCTTATCATGTATCGTTCCCTTTGATGATTAATAAATAGTGTTCTATTTTGCTCACCAATATGTACTATTCTATCTATTTTGTTCCATTTTATTTGGGTTTAGGCTCTATATTTGGGTTTAGGGTTTAGTGATTAGGATTTAGGGTTTAGTATTTCGAAGGTGGGGGTTGAAAATTGGGTTTAGTGAACCTATCATTTATTGTTCCATTTGATAATTAATAAAGAGTGTTCTATTTTGCTCACCAATATGTACTATTCTATTAATATTCAGCTTCAGTGGAAGATAACGCTACAGTGTCTTGGTTCTTGGTTTTCCATGAAACAATAGATGTACCGATTTAAACAATTCAACAATTAAACTGAAAATAGTTAAATTTTGTAAAGTCAACAATTAAACTGAAAATAGTTTTGCGCATGTAATACTTGGATATTTGTTAAACAAAATACCCATTTTCCAACTAATTCTCCTCTCTTTTTAAAATCAGCATTCATCCATGACGGTTAATACGTAAACTCAAAATCAAAGAGTAAGCTATGGTTTCAGTCTCAAGGTAGACTAAAAAACAAGATGGTGATCACGTGAATGGAATATATAGTACGGCAAGAGGTCGATGAAAGACTATAAAAAGACTATACCATGTGTAACGACTGAGTTTCAATATTGTTTTCTCATAAACAAAAGGTGTACTTTACTTAAACCATGTCCAGGAAAAAGAAACTAGATATTTGAAAGAGCCACACTTTGAAACTGGGGTGACATTTTTGGAATCCCGCTAACTTTCTTGATGACGTTTTTGAAACTCGCACTAAGCACCAGTTTCCTCATGACTTTACAATTCCTTAAAAAGAGTATTGGTAGTTTCATCTCACTTAATGTTCCTTCGATTGTGATTGGTGTCCTCAGTCCAACAAACTGGAGAGAAGATTGGAAACATTGCGGCACAAATGAAAGCTTAATCTCTTCTTGCTCTGGAAAAGACTCAAATTCCTGAAAATATAACCAAATAAATTTAATACTTGTGTCAGTGTGATTACAAGAGCATAGGTGACTTATGCTTACCAAGTCGAGTGACTCTAAATTTGGGCAACAACCAAGAAAAGTTAGAAACATTTTCCACGAAGTTTTAAGGAACGAAGCATGCAAGTGAGACAGGTAGCAAACTGAGGTAGTAGTAGTTCCCATTCGCAGTAATCATGGATCATCTACATAGCGAGAAAGAAAAAAGAATGTAATAAGTAGATTATACAAGCTTAAAGTAATTTAATCAACCAATCATTAATATATAATGTGTACCTCTAGCGTTCTTGCAGAGATGCTCATTTCACGGACTGTGGATAACTTGGTGAGAAAATCAATGATCATAGCTCCAATTGAATCAACATCCTCCACTCTAAATATTAAATCAATGTCCACCTTTGCAAAGGGACCAATATTGTCAATTATGAACCTTTTAGGTCGGTAATCGATGATACTCATAAACTCAAGTCTTGGAGCATCAATCAGAATAGTAGGATCACCTTCGTCTTCAGTTTCCTCACTACGCATAGATTTTAATTTGAATTTTTTAAGCGACTTCGAGGACACACATACAACTCCGAGAGCATCACCATGATCCGTGACTATGGTTAACTCTTCAAGAACCAAACATCTTGAAATGAAAACCCCAAGAATCCACATTCCATCAAATTTAACTGCCTCTAAATGCATAGTCTTGAGACGAGGTAAAGAAACCAACTGTGACCCGGGGGCATCGAAAACTACACAATATAGATTTAAACTCACCAATGTACTGCATGAATAGAGCGAGAGAGGCATCCTAACTAACTCTTCTTCAACATCCAACTCGTTGAGAATAGTTAGATGACAAACTCCACGCTTAACAACATCATCAATCCTCGCCACAAGATCCTCATGAATGTGCTCATCAACATTGTAGACCAAATCAAATCTCTTTATGTCTACATCTTCGTTTGACTCCAGAAAGTTATCAAAGAAATCCCAAAAGACATAATCATCAGGAAACTTACTAGAGTCCAACTCCAAAGCAGGAACATGCAACCAGAGATGGGTCCACCGTTTTGACAAAACGCTGGTCCGAATCGAATCTTTCGTCGAGAGTTTCGAGAGAATCTTACATAACAATTCATCGGATAAACTGCTTATCCAATCTTTCCCTGAGCCTTTCGATTTCTTTGAAAACTTCATCTTGATGTTTAAAGAGGTAATAGCCAAGGCGCCAACCTAAACCCTAGATTTCGCATAAAATTTTTTGATAATCAACATAATATATATACAATATAGAAATCATCTATTGCCCAAATGAGTCAACGATCAACTTAAAACCTGTAGAAAACAAGCACGAAACTTCTACGCACAAGTTTATCGAAATCACCTAGATTCTCTTTGCGTCTCTAAGAGATGATCGGGATCTTAGAGTGGAGAAAGAGACGGAAGCACCGTGGCTCGAATATCTTCGTATCCTTCTTCGCTTTAACAAGCTATGGGAGCAACTTCAAAAAGACAAGGGTCACGAAACGTCCCTTTAAAATCTCAAATAACCGACCGACCTATCTCGACCACCTCATTTTTTTATAGTGGTTTTTGTTACATTTAATTTAATGATTGGACTCTTTTTAATCAAAATAAATGATACTATCAATTGTAATCTTACAGCTATTAAAGACAAGACTTGACGAGAAAAATACTGATTAGTTTTTGTTAACAATTGGTCCTTTTAATTAAATAACTAATGTATGTAGAAGAATGAAATGTTTGCTTGACAAATAGATAGGCCAACTATATATATGGATTTCTCCAAAATTTGCTGAATGAATATTGTATTAAACCTATAAGAAAACAAATTTTTACATCCAAATATATATTCACAGTTTTCCATCAAAACATATTTCACATGCGAAGCAATTTAAAATCTATTATATTAAAAAAAAAAAGTCATGATTCACTTCATGTGTGATTTTTTTGTTTAGATCATCCTTAGAAATTTTATAAAATTTTACCTAACATCATTATAATATCTTTTCATATCTTTAATTTTTATTTGAAATACAAATAAATAGTTTTAAAAAAATTCTAACAAATTATTTTTAAAATCTTTTAGAATCATTTCAAGATATAGTTACAAAAATTATTTGATTAAATTTTAATTATCATAAAATACAATTAAAAATTAATTCATTTTTATTTATAAACAAAAAATTAAAATTATGTAAAATACTTTTAACAATATCCCAAAATTCTGTTTATTTATTATGTAGGTCCAACTTAATTTACTTTTTACATATATTTCCAATTTAGAAATAAAACAAAATATATAAATTAATAATAATACATAATGGTTTGGTTTTTGGGCTTAGTATTAATGAAAAGCTTCAAAAAACATTTAATAAACTTTCCACTTTAATGGATAAAAAAACAGTTATTATTTTCAAACTCAAAAGGTATTTAATATTTTTAAACAAAACACAATTGTCTATTATTAATCATTTATTTAAATCATGTACTTTAAAACATGTTAATCTATTTTTTTTATTTAAAATAACAATCCTTTTGTTTTGATAAATTTCAATGGTAACTTTTAAATAATTTACTTTTTTATTTCTCTTAAATAATTTACTGATTTAAAAAAAATGTAAAGCAAAACCAAAAACCAAATCTAAAAACTAAAATCCAAAACCAAAAACTGAAAAACAGGTTATATTTTTTTGCTTTTATTTATTTACAAAATAAACTATTGCGAATTGCTTTAAAAAAATTTTGTCATCTTTTCTGTTTTAAATTAGATGTTCAATTATTTGAGATTTATTTGTTAGTAATATCAGTTCAAACTAATACAGCGGGTCTAAAAATTAAAAACTCAACCCAAAAGCTGAAAATCAAAAATATAAACTTAAAAAATAAAAACCAAAATCTAAAACAAAATCTAAAAATAAAAACTAAAAAAAACTAATGAATAACAATCATCACCACAAATTTCGGTGAACTAATTTTATCCCAAAATATTCTTTAAATTAAGATAAAATCCAATTACATAAATTTTTAATCATAAAACATTTTCCGCGCTTGAAAAGCGCGGATCAAAATCTAGTATTCTATTAAATATCACATCTATTGAAATGAAACAATAAATGTTGCTTGTATCACACCAAAGCTATGAATATAGGGTTTGCATCTCTCAAGACACAGACATCATCATTCATCAGTCGGCCACACATCATTTTTACTATACCAACTGCTCTTTCATTAATTGAAAACACATTCTCTCTCTTACCGTTATATTTTTATAAATCATTTTATATATCCAACAATTAAATTGTATCTCTTTTTTTCATCTAATTTTTTGTCAAGAACATTCAAAGGATACGAATACTAAAACCGACGGAACACAGAAGGTCCCCAGAAACTGAACCCACCAGGGGTAATCTAAAACCAAAAGACAGGTCACATACAATAAAACAGAACATTAGTCAACACTCCTTCAACTAAATCCATAAACTCTCCACAAGAAATGACAAAACAAGACTTTACTACCTATGATTAGCCGGAAACAAGTATATGTGATGGACACTCAAACCAAAAGACAGGTCCGCACTCCGCACGGAATGTTGTCTTTAGTATTATATGGGATGACTATTTATTTGAAGTTAAAAGTCTGAGAAATTTGTATGTGTGACACAGTATATTAAGTCTTGGTTGTTGTAAGACAATTTAGCTATATAGTCTCTTGGTTTGAGTGTTACAGTTACAAAAGATTCATGCTAAAGATCCATATCTAAAGACTATGTTTATTCTTTTAAAACCTTGCAAGCATTCAAACCATTTTGAGCATATTAAGCTCTGTTTACAACATTAAAAATATTGACCATGCACTTGAATCTAGAAATTGATGAAAGGAAAATTGAGTTATTATTTAAAGTAATAGAAAACACTAAACATTTATAGAGAGAGGTCAGTGAATCATTCAGCAAGCGAAACAATATGTTCTTTAGTTAGAATACATTAATACCTATAAGAACCTTTCCATAAAAAGTGAAATAGTTTGAAAGTTTATCATGTCTTTTCTGAGAAACCTTGACACATTGTTATATTGACTCATCATTAAAACCACAAACACACAAAAAGGTAAGTGAATTCAATCAAAACCATACCAAATGTTTAGTCTCTTTGGCCTGAGCCTTAGCCTTTATGTGTCTCATGCCATGGGTTTTTTGTAATGGTCCTCTATATTTTTAGGTGCAGCAAGTTTCTCCATTGTTGAACTCGAAATCAACTCATCATCCTCCACAGCCTCCGATGGCCTCATATTCTCTACCATATGCTCTTCGTAATCTTTTTCACAATTCTCCTTCTTTTTATCTCCATGGGACCAAAAAAAAATGATTCCTTTTATCCTCCATTGGATTCATTTTGTGCCCATTGATCCGTCAACGTTCCGCTGAAATGTCATATCCACTTTTATAGTCTTTCTTCTTCGAAGGTGATTTAAATTTGCCAATGAAGTTGTAATTTCGGGCTTACTCATGGTATTTATTAGGTCAAACTTTAAACTTTGTAATTTTCATGTTTTGTTATTATTTATTAGATTTTATGATTTAATTAAAATAATATTATTATCACATCACTATTGCAATTTTCACACATATTCAGTGACAAATTATTATGTTTATTTTATTTATCACATCACCCTTTGATCCAACCAATAATATTATTTAGTGTTTATTGGTCAAGAAACAGGAGTAATTTGAAGTTTCGGAAGCCATATTTGAAAATAAAAAAATATTTATTCTTCTCTTAAACTTATAATATTTTCAATATTTTTATTTTATCAAAAACTTAGTTTGAGTTATATATTCTATTTTGATCAAAAATATATATTCTATTTAAAGAAAAAAATATTAATTTTAATAGCATTATATATTTTATTTATTTATTTGAGAATGTAACATTTGTTGGAACAGCCTAAAACAGAAAACCATAAAAAACAAAAAAAAATGATAAACGTCATGTAGACCAAAGACATTGAAAAACATTCTTCTTTTGATACTACCTATATATACTGACGGTATATTGCAAAGGGAGCAGAATAGGAGAGAAGTGTCAATACATCTTTAGCTAAGGTCCATGGGTTTTGAGCTTGTGCTGCAACGATTAGCATACAAAATCACACTTTACAGTGTTTGTTAATCAACCTTAAGTCCTGAAACATGTCCATTCATTTAGAGAAGCAGATAATTTTATTACTTAGCTAGAGAATCCGTTTTATTTCCACATTTCTATTGCTTCTTTTGAAGCCAAGGCTTCAGCTTTTGGGGATTTCATGATTTTAGAATAAGAAGATCTATAAAATAAAATTCAAGTGAAACAGTAGCGCTAGACATCTTGTATTGACAATATTTTCAGAGTTATAAACTTTGTTGAAGATTCATATTTGAAGTAATGTGTACATTATGTATATGTATGTTTTTTGGTTTGTAAGAAACATGTTTATGACTGTTATAATGGAACTTCAGTTATAGGTAATGTAATGTTACTTTTACATTTGGTGGAAAAGTGTAAGAACATAAAACCGTTATAAACAAAATCATGATAAACGAAATGTAGTGATAAACATTAACAAAAAAAAAACTGAAGTGCGATAGAGTTGAGGTTGTCCAATTTGAGCTAGAGTTCTTAGGCAGTAACAGATACTTATTTTTCAAGGAAGTTTTGGCTAGCTACTCGGTCTTTGTTGATATAAAAAATGTGTCCAAGACGTAGCATTAGGAAACGACGACCTCGAAGCAAGATAAACCCAAAGTATGATATGAACCACAATCATATATATATATATATATTGCATATCAATCAATGTGCATATTTGCACCAATCTCTCTCATCTCTCACAGTCTTCATGAGCAATAGAATCATCAAAATCAAAATATAATAAAGCTAATAAATTTATAATAGAAATAGAAAATCGAATCTATTAAGCATTGCTATACAGAAAAAACAAAGAGACAATAATATCAAAATATCAAAAACGAATGAGGAAGACTAATCGAGAATGAAACAATTTTTTCATAGCTGCTTACGGCAGGAACCCTGATCACTCTTTTCATTCTAGATTTCTTGTTTTTTTTTAAAAAAAAATACCATTTATGAAACAATAAGATTGTTTAAGTCTCTAATATTTTGATTTATTAATAAAGATTAGTTTGGGATATTAAGTTACTAACCTTTTCTTGGCACGAAGATGAGTACACTTATTGGATCGATATAATACTTTTCTTTCACTAAAACTGATGAACCTCGAACCCGAGACCTGAGACGAAGCGTTAGTGATCAGGAATCCTGATGATATCTGGTTACTCTTGATGTAACATCTAGGAGAATACATGAACAACTTCACAGAGGGGATAGGTGGTGACGGTGCGAAGTTTATCTTTGACGACTGTGGTGTGGCTCTTCCATTAGCTGTAGAAGACAAACCGTTTTTTTTTGTCTAACTGTGCACTACAAGAAAACTAAGCCTTTATTAGGAAATTTTAGTAAGAAAATTGTTTCTCGTAAAATTACTAGGCCCTTACTTCGGTTTTATGAGGATATCAAATTTCCTCGTAAGATCCTAGTAAACTTACGAGAAATTGAATTCCTCGTAAGACCGTAGTAATTTTACGAGGAATTTACGAGGAAAAAGTACATTTCCTCGTAAACCCGTAGTACTGACTTTCCTCGTAATGTCATAGTAAGTGTTTACTACGAAATTAAGAAAAGAGTTTTGTTACTACGAAATTAGGAGGAACTGGATAGAAAATATCGAATTGAAATCAAAAACGTGTTTCGTACCTACTTTTCCTAGCAATTTCCTAGTAAATGCTCAGATTCAAAAATTTCTATAAATACCACCTTATGTGATTCATTTGAAACACACCAAAAAAAAATCAGCTATAAGCTTGATCAAACACAAAAAAATGTCCGGTCCGGGAAATATTTTTGAGTTGCGGCAGTGGATGTATTCACACAGAGATAATAACGAGAGGGTGACGAAAGAATTTCTGGAAGGGTTGGAGACGTTTATGCATCAAGCAGATTCTACACCACTCACGCAGGAAAGTGGTAAGATGTTATGTCCTTGTCGGAAATGCTGCAATACCAAATTAGGCCCTCGTGAAAATGTTTGGAAGCATTTAATAAATAGAGGTTTTATGCCATATTATTATATTTGGTATCAACATGGAGAATATGCTAGTTGTAGGAATGAAGGTAGCAGTAGTAATATAAATTTTTCAGGTTGAACCGGTTGATCATTTGCGTAATGAAGGTAGCAGTAGTAATAGCTATCATCACCAAGAGGAACAAATGGTAGATTGTGATAAGGTTCATGATATGGTAGGTGATGCATTTGTAACTCATGATGATGATGAAGTTGAAGAACCTAACTTAGATGAAAAAAAGTTTTACGAAATGTTAGAAGCTGCAAATGAGCCAATTTATAGTGGTTGTAGAGAAGGCCTGTCTAAGTTGTCGTTGGCTGCTAGAATGATGAGTATTAAAATCGATCACAATCTATCTGAAAATTGTGTGGATGCATGGGCAGACTTGTTTAAAGAGTATTTGCCAGAAGACAATGTGTCTGCTGAATCTTATTATCAGATTCAGAAATTGGTATATAGTCTTGGGTTGCCCTAGGAGATGATAGACGTTTGCATCGACAACTGCATGATTTACTGGGGAGATGATGAGAAGTTAGAAGAATGTTGATTTTGTAAGAAGCCACGATTCAAACCGCAAGGTCGAGGGCGCAATAGGGTACCGAACCAAAGGATGTGGTACTTACCAATCACAGACAGATTGAAAAGATTGTACCAATCTGAGGAGACTACTGGAGGGATGAGATGGCACGCCGAGCATACTCAGACGGATGGAGAGATGACTCATCCATCAGATGCAAGAGCTTGGAAACATTTTAACAATATACATCCAAATTTCGCTAGCAATAGCCGGAATGTGTATCTTGGATTATGCACTGATAGATTTAGTCCATTTGGAATGTCTGGGAGACAATATTCATTGTGGTCGGTCTTTCTTACACCGTATAACCTGCCACCGGAGATGTGCATGCGACGAGAGTTTCTATTCATGAGCATATTAATACATGGTCCAAAACATCCAAAAAGATCTCTCAACGTTTTTCTACACCACTGATAAACAAGTTGAAAGATTTGTGGTCAACAGGGGTGAGGACATATGATTGTTCAACGAAAACAAACTTTACGATGGCGATGCTTTTGTGGACCATAAGTGACTTTCCTGCATATGGTATGTTTTCTGGGTGGACTACACATGGGAGATTAGCTTGTCCATATTGTAATGGAATGACAGATGCGTTTCAGTTGAAGCATGGTAGGAAGACTAGTTGGTTCGATTGTCACCATCGATTTCTTCCCATCCACCACCCATACCGAAGAAACAAGAAATTGTTCAGGCACAAAAGGGTTGTCAGAGACACTCCTCCTCCATATTTAACTGGAGAACAAATCGAAGCGCAAATCGATTACTACTGTGCTCTAGAAACAGCTCCTCGTGGTGGGAATTGGCATGTTCCCAGTAATATGCCTGATTTTTATGGTGTTNTCCACCACCCATACCGAAGAAACAAGAAATTGTTCAGGCACAAAAGGGTTGTCAGAGACACTCCTCCTCCATATTTAACTGGAGAACAAATCGAAGCGCAAATCGATTACTACTGTGCTCTAGAAACAGCTCCTCGTGGTGGGAATTGGCATGTTCCCAGTAATATGCCTGATTTTTATGGTGTTCAGCACAATTGGCAAAAAATGAGTATATTTTAGGAATTTCCATATTGGAAAGATCTTCTTTTGCGCCACAACCTCGATGTGATGCATATAGAGAACAAATTTGTTGAGAACATCATGAACACTATACTGAACGTCCCAGGGAAGACGAAAGACAACATAAAATCGAGGTTAGACTTACCCGATATCTCAAGGAGTGAAATACATATAAAAAGCAATGGGCAAGTTCCAGTTCCAATATTCAGACTGTCAGCAGATAAAAAGTATGCGTTGTTCAACTGGATGGCTTCAGAAGTGAAGTTCCCTGATGGGTATGTTTCAAATCTCTCAAGATGTGTTGAGAAAGGGCAAAAGTTCTCCGGGATGAAAAGCCATGATTGTCATGTCTTCATGCAGCGACTACTTCCCTTTGCGTTTGCGGAGCTACTACCGGCAAAAATACATGAAGCACTTTCAGGTAATTAATTAATATAATGCGATGATATGAATAATTTATTTCTGTATACATATATATATATATATATATATATATATATATATATATATATATATATACTAATGTGGATAATGTTTGTTTTTGTAAATATATAGGAATTGGAGCATTTTTTAGGGATCTGAGCACCCGCACTCTTAAAGTGGAAGTTGTCCAACAACTTCGTGAAAACATCCCTGTCTTAATCTGCAACTTGGAGAAAATATTTCCGACTACTTTTTTCGTCGTCATGGAACACCTAGTTGTCCACCTCCCGTATGAGGCATTACTTCGTGGACCTGTGCATTATGGATGGATGTATCAGTATGAAAGGGCCATGAAAAATTTGAAAGGAAAAGCCAAAAACCTAGCAAGAGTTGAAGGTTCTATTGTTGCGGGAAGTTTGACGGAAGAAACATCACATTTCACATCGTACTACTTTGCACCGAAAGTACGTACAAGGAAACGAGCTCCAAGAAGATATGATGATGGTGGTGTCGTGCCGACATATATGGAAGACGATGTTCCAGACATCTTTTGTCAANGCACCGAAAGTACGTACAAGGAAACGAGCTCCAAGAAGATATGATGATGGTGGTGTCGTGCCGACATATATGGAAGACGATGTTCCAGACATCTTTTGTCAAATTGGGCGATTGGGTGGGAAATTGAAAGAGGTTTGGTGGTCGAGTGATGAAGACGTCCATAGTGCACACCTTTATATTCTTCTTAATTGCGAGTATCCATTGATTGCTTATTTTGAAAGGTAAATATTTAAACATACACACTTATATATATATATATATATATATATTTTCAATATTAAATATATAACATAACATATATGATTTTACAGCCAATTTGTGACTCAAGTCGAGGAAGCAATACCTGGTATATCGACACCTGAGTTAGACAAAAGGAAAGATCAACACTTTATCAAGTGGTTGAGGAAACATGTATTTATTATTACTTAAATTTTATGCATGTACATTACCACAAAGTAAGTCTAATAGGTCTAGTTATATTACTTTTTGTTGCATGTTGATTATGACGATCCTCAGTATCCCGCATGGTTTCGCGAATTACTTCAAGGTCCAGTTGCAAAGGTCACTACATCATCGATGTATTTCACCCGAGGCTATACTTTTCATACCTATGACTATGGTAGACACCAGGCGACAAGTAATTATGGAATATGTGTGAAAGGCGAAACAGATTTCTACGGGATCTTGCAGGAGATTTATGAAGTTCAATTCCCAGGTATGAGTTTGAAATGCGTTATCTTCAAGTGTGAGTGATACGACCCCGTCGTCAACAGAGGTGTTCGGATTAACAAGAACGGTGTAGTTGACGTCAATGGTGGACGAAGGTACAACAAAAATTCTTTTTTTGACATACGTACATGCATGTTCTGAGAACTAATAATTTCTCCCTTGATCTTTATTTTCGTAGTTACAACAAATTCGAGTCTTTCATATTAGCTTCCCAAGCAGATCAAGTTTGCTTCATTCCATACCCTCGGATTACTACAACGGAAATAAACTGGTTAGCTGTTATCAAAGTGACACCTCGAGGACGGATAATCGAGAGAGAAGAACCACCATTGCAAGAAGAAAACACCAATGAAATCGAGGAACCTGAAGCAGAAATTGATGACATCCTACTCATTGATCCGCATAATCATGAATACGAAGATGTCCCTGATCACTCAATGGACGACGGTGTTAAGGACGAGTTTGTCGAAAATGATGATGTTTCTACGGATTATGAGAATGTATCCAAATGAATTATATATGTATGTTTTATAAGTTTGTTTAATCACAAAAACCAATTTCAATTATGTATGTTTTATAAGTTTGCTTAATAACAAAAAATGAGTTGAATTACATATGTTTTAAGCTTGTTAGTCACAAAAAATGAATTTAGGATTTAGGTGTAGTAGAGGTTAGGAGTTTACTTGTAGAAGAGGTTATAAGTTAAGGAAGTTGTGGTTTGGGGTTTGGGGTTTCGAGTTTAGGGATTTACAAACCCTTTCCTCGTAAAGCCCTAGTAATAGAAAACACGGGCATAGCTATTTCCTCGTAAGTATTACTAGGACTTTACGAGGAAAAAAACGCGGGCATAGCTATTTCCTCGTAAAGTCCTAGTAATGTTATTTCTAGGACATTACTAGGACCTTACGAGGAAATAAAAACATGGGCATAGCTGTTTCCTCGTAAAGCCCTAGTAACATTACTAGGGCTTTACGAGGAAACAAAATTCCTTATATATACACGAGCAATCCGATTTCTCACTCATAGTAACCTCCTCTCCAAATTCTCTTAAGGNCTTATATATACACGAGCAATCCGATTTCTCACTCATAGTAACCTCCTCTCCAAATTCTCTTAAGGTACTCTCTATTTCCTAGTTAGGTGATTAGATTAGGGAATTTAGATTAGGTGGTTAGATTAGGGAATTTAGATTAGGTGGTTAGTTTAGGAAATTTAGATTAGTTGGTTAGATTAGGAAATTTAGATTAGGTTAGCTTAACTGTTTTAAAACATTATACGAGAATTAATGTTTTCTGTTTTTTTTTTTAAATTTAGATGGTTAGAAAGAGAAAAGTTGTTGCTGCTCAGTCCAGGAGGCCTCTTGATGATCAGGGGATACATTATAGAGATTTATTCGGGCCCGGTTCGTCTTCGTCAGCTCCCGGTGGTTCATCTGCGGGAGTTCCCGAGACTCAGGGAGGTTCTAGGGCATCCCGGTCTCAGCAGCCACCTCCTCCTCCACCGGTCGGGATTCATCCTGATTTGCAGGTGCCGCCGAACGCACCATTTGCGGTGTACACGGTGGAGGATATTTTGGTCCTTCCAAGAAGAGAAGGGCTGCCATAGTTAGATTCTATCCGACGGGACGGCCAAAACGTATTATGGTACGTTTTAATTTTTAAAAAGTATTATGGTATGTTCTAATTAATGATTTATTCTTCTGTCTTTCCAGGTTTTGTCTTGACAATTGTGTCGGATCTAGCGTCACGGACTGTATCAAGGGATACTTTCCCGATGCAGCTCCAAACTGGAAGATGACGGCGAGCCACACCAAAAAGACGTGGTTCAAATTGTTCGCTGTAAGTTTAGTAAATCAACTTAATTTATTTTTAATCATTTAAAATTATGAATATTACTGAAATAATCCGTCTTTTATTTTTTCTGGTTGCAACAAAAATATCGTTGGTCTATTGGGATTCACCAGCGGGTGAAGTCAGAGTTCGAGGCCAAGGCAAAAGCACGATTGTGCGACATAGTCTACAACTGGAAGGGCGACTTTCAGGTATAAATTTATAAATTATAATATATGTATAGTTTTAAAAATATATATTATTGACTTTAATTGTAATTATTTTAAATTAGGTAGACGGTTACGAGCGCGGGAAACCCGATTGCCTCACAACCACGGTGTGGGATGGCCTCATCAGCTGTTGGGCGTTGCCGGACTCGATCAGAACCTCCTAAACAAACTCCGAGAACCGCATGAGCACAGACGAGCATGGCAACACGAAGATGCTTCACACCACTAGCCGAAAACCTCACGGGGGAGTTCGTCTAGACATGGTTTTTTTTTTTAACTATTTAATTTTTACTTTATTTGAATATTCTAATATTCTAAATTAATTAATATTTATTTTTTTAAAAAAATTTAGGCTAAAGAGACAGGAGTTCTTTCATCTCTGAAAGACCTTTACGAGCGGACCCACCGGAAAAAGAGTGGGCAGTTTGTAGATCCTGCTTCCGAGCGGATCTACAACGAGGTTGCTGCTCGAGTTGACGAACGCCATACCCAGCTGACTCAGCAGACTGGGGCTCCGGTCGTATTATCCACTCTTGAAGTGGATAAGATTTACGAAGAGGTAAATAATTTGTTTTAATATATTAATTTTTATTATTTATTTAAATTTTTCCTTACGTTATTAATATTTTAATTTACAGGTCGTCCCTAGGAAAAAGGGCCGTATTGTCGGGATTGGCTCGGTTAACGATGTCTCCGCAGTGACATCAGCTTATGTTCACCAACAAGACGATGCCAATGCTCAGCTGCGGACGGAGTTGCAGGCGACGCAGTCTCATGTGAGTACGCTCACCGATATCCTCGAAATTATGGCGGTTGGAAACCCGCAAGTAGCGGAGATTTTGCGTCAGAGACGGGAAAGCGGAGCCCTTCCACCCCAACAGCCTCCACCATCTCAGTCATAGCCGGCATCCAACATTGGAGACGACGACTTCGTGCACCAATCTCAAGAGCAGCATCCCTTTTAGTTTTTTTAGTTTTTAATTGTATATTATGAATTTTAAAACTTATTAATTGTATATTATTTAGTTATTTATAAATATTTTGTTATTTACTGTTTATTTATAATTTTTTTTTAAAAATTTTTTTAGTATATATTATAGTTAATTTATAAATATTTGTTTTAAATAGAAAAAAAATATTTCGAAGTAAAATCCTTGTAAAGGTTTCGAAGTAAGCTCCTCGTAAACTTTCCTAGCAAGTTCCTCGTAAAGATCCTACTACGAGATTACGAGGAACTAGTTTACTATAAGCTTACGAGGAAACCCTACGTGGACCATACGAGGAAAAAGTATCCACGCGTTTACGAGGAAATGTTTCCTCGTAAATTAGCTAGGAAATTACGAGTAAAATATGCTTTACGATGAACGTCTTTCGACGAAACGCGTTTCCTCGTTAATTCCTAGTAAAGGACCGTTTACTAGGAAATAACGAGGAAAACCCGTCCTAGTAAAGGACGTGTTTTCTTGTAGTGGCGATTGTGTGATTAAGGAGGAGACCAATGGACTGGTGCCGGGAAATAATTCCTAAATGCAGGTCAACCGTACTGCTCTGTAGTACAAAGAACAAAGTTTCTATTGTAGTATGATTCGTGAAGATGATGTTTATGGGAAGAAGCATCTCTTATATATTATTTACAAAGTGATTTTGATATGTGGCATCATCACAATCAATTTCACCAAAAAATGATGACATGTCCATTAATAATGATGACATGGCTTGTAATTAATTGACATGTACATTTACATTTAATGTTAATATATTTTTGGTAAGTTTTTAGAATATGGTAATAACTGATACATTACATTTAGGGATTTTTTCCAAAACTAACCCACAACTTGGTTTTAACCCCAAAAGTAGACCCCAACTTGAATCAAACGCAAATCTAACCTAAAAGGGCTATGAAATTACAGTATAGACATTTTTACGAATATAACCTCAGTAAGTTGTCTGAGTCGGGCTGAGTTACTTTTCAGTCGTCTGGACGACTGAAATGTTAGTTGTCTGGACGATTGAATCTTAAAAATAATTTATAAATTCTGTAAAAGATATTTTGATGAGTGAAAAATTAAAAACATGTAATTATAAACATTTATAAGTGATATAAATTAAAAAATGATAAAATTGATTTGTTTTCAGCATAGATGAGTGGAAGTAATGAATCATGATATTCTTTGGTTTAAGGGTTTGGCAAACATATGTTGTAGTATTGTATGTAATCTTAGGGTTAGATTTTGAAAAGCTGAAATGTTTTTTTGAAAAAATTAATTTTACCTCTATGTGTTTATTTATGTGTAAAGTAAACATTTTTCAAGTTTAATTTAATGTTTCGAAGTGTTTAATTAGAGAATAAAGTTTAGGGGTTATGTTTAGGGATTAGACGACTGAACTTTCAGTCGTCTGCTTTAAATTATTTCCCAGACGACTGAAATTTCAGTCGTCTAATTGTACCGAACCGTTAATTTTAACATTTTTTTATGTTTTAACATAACTGGATTTTTACCGGACATATAAAAGTTATTTTTTTTTCACTTTTTCACAATTTTCCGAAACCCTAGCGCCGTTTCTCTCCAAGGACGATTGTAAAGGCGATTTCGACGAATCTCTCCGATTTCGACGAATCTCTCCGCTTTCGCCGGTAATCTCTCCGATTTCGACGAATCTCGTTTTTCTTTCATGCCTTACAGTATTTTCGTAGTTTAATCTGACCATCCGCTTCCTTTTTTCAGATCTGAAATCTCGTAGCCCTTTCCTCCGCCGCCGGTATGTTATATCTTATGTTTTAAGGCGTTTAGCCACCGGAAAACCCTAAAAATTGTACGCTTGACTCTTCTTTTCCCTTCGATTTGCAGATCTGTAACCGCTAGGGACCACATCTTCTCCGACTAAATTTTCTCCGACTGTAAGTCGTCTGAGTAGTTTTCTCACTTCCTGGAAGTCGTCTGAGTAGTCTTCTCACTTCATGGAAGTCGTCTGCTAGTCTTCTATAGTATTTAGAATAGTGCGCTACCTTTGTGGTTGAGATGGTTGTTTGTGATTGTTTGCAGGCCTTAAAATTGATATATCAGAACTGCCGCCGAGGTTGTTTACAATAGGAGAAGAGCTTCCTGCACAGAGGAGCATTTCGTATCATTCTGATGACAAGAAGTTGTTTCAAGCTCTATCTGATAGTCTCACACCTGAGGAATATGAGGATCTGAAAGCGTCAAAGTTAGAATTATTCATCAAGTTCAAAGAGCTTGGCTTTGGTTGGACTTCAAGGCTATTACATTTTATTCTCTCCTTCCAGCTGGACATCAAGAAGAAGTTTGAGCTCTAGACTCTTGCCGGACCAGAACCTTTGAGGTTTTCAATTCTAGAGTTTGAAAACCTCACAGGTCTGAACTGTGACTACATCCCGGATTTGGAAAATCCAAGGTGTGAGATTTTTCAGGAGATGACTGATTTCTGGGAGAAGATGGGTGTTGGTCTCCATGTTGGGCCAAGCATTGAACATATAACAACATCGTTTAGCAAGTGGACACGGGTGGTCTCGGGATGATCGAATGCGGCTGGGATACCTTGCCATCTACGCATGATACATTGAAGCCAGAAAGTTCTCTTCTCCTACACGGGCTAGTCTTGCAAGGCTAGTCATGGACTTGGAAAGATTTGAGAATTACCCATGGGGAAGAGTGGCGTTCAAGGTTCTAATGGAGTCTTTGAAGGCAAAAGACTTGACNTAGTCATGGACTTGGAAAGATTTGAGAATTACCCATGGGGAAGAGTGGCGTTCAAGGTTCTAATGGAGTCTTTGAAGGCAAAAGACTTGACGCAAACAGGTTACACCGTTGATGGGTTTGTACAGGCTCTCCAGGTGTGGGCGTACGAAGCTATGCCAGAATTGGGTGCCAATTATGGCTCTCCTGTACCAAACAGACCATCTCCACCGTTCCTTGCTTACAAGGGAGGCCAAGGACAACGCAGATTTTTCAAGGACGCCATCAGCAGACAGGTACTTAACTTCACTCCCGGACAACTTTCAGACGACTTAACTTTAAGTCGTCCATCTTTTCTAATCCGTCAAATAGCTAAGTTTATATGTTTTATTTACTGCTGAGAGACGTGAACAACTTTGTTCGAAAGGACCTTGAAGACATGTTTCCAAAATGGGACGGAAACAGAGATGACCCTGCTGTTGGTGTCGAAATCCACTCACTATCGTAAAAAAGGAAACTTCGGGAAAACCCTAAGTTTCCAGAGGAACCGGCTATCTGCAGAGCCGCACAACGAAAAAGAAGAAAACGATAACTTAGAATTTGAATGAAAATAAACGAAATAGAGAGCAAAGAGGTTCTTATTCCGAATCTGGGTAGAACTGGTACAAAAGAGTACCCGAAAAGCTTAAGAACGAAAACCCTAATTGAGGCGCAGCTCGCTAACAGAAAAACAGAAATATTCCTAAATGCTAGTTTTGGTGGTGAGAGCTCTGAATTTCGTGTGTATTGCTTCTGCCCTAGACCTCCTATTTATATACTCCTCGCCTTGGCTATCCGATCTTTCCATTTCGCCCAGATTTGACTAAATCGGGAATTTTCCATCCTTCTCGATCCTTCCTTTTCTTCTGCGGAAATCTTCTATTTTTCTTCAAACCTTCCTTTTATCTTTAAACTTGACTTTTATTTTCCTTATGCGAGTAAACCGTCAAAACGTTGTCAAACCTGCGGGTTAGATTCCGTTAAGATCGCGAGATGGGTTTTTATCGCGTTTTAGGTCCTTCCAGGCCGTTTTGCGATAAATCCATTTTCCGACTTTTTACGGGATCGTTTCCTGATCTGACGTCGTTTTTAATAATTTACTCGAGTTAATCGCAAGGTTTTACGATTTACTCGACTTTTTATTAAAAACACGTTTTTTACGACTTACTCGGCGTTTTTATTAAAAAGCGCGTTTTTATGATTTCAACGAGAAATCTCGAATAAATCGTATGGTTTAGGCAATGTTCGGTGTTTCGTTTAACCGTTGCCGTTTTATACGATTTCCTCAAGTTCTTTCCGAGAAAATGAAGTTTTACGGTTTTTATCGTAAAACTCGAACGGTAAGTCCGATCGAGATGGAACGGGAGATATTTCGGCCGTGGTTTAGAATGCGACCTTGTCAAAAGACATAAGTTTCGAATCAGGAATGCGGGAAATCGAGACGCGGAGTGTCCGGGAAGTCTCTAGTTCGCCCATCGGCGAACTAAGCCGGGCCGGCTTAGTTCGCCGATGGGCGAACTAGTCGAGCATGTCCTAGTTCGCCGATGGGCGAACTAGTTGATCACTTCCTAGTTCGCGTTTTACGGCTTTTTCGGTTTTTTGCGGTTTCGTAAAACGATCTTCGAGTTCTATAAAACGATCTTTGAGTTTTATAAAACGATTCTCGAGTTTTATAAAACGATTCTCGAGTTTTATAAAACGATTTCTCGAGTTTTATAAAACGGTTCTCGAGTTTTATAAAACGATTCTCGAGTTTTATAAAACGATTTCTCGAGTTTTATAAAACGATTTCTCGAGTTTTATAAAATGATTCTCGGGTTTTATAAAACGATTTCTCGAGTTTTATAAAACGATCTTCGAGTTTTCTAAAAAAATTTCTCGAGTTTTATAAAACGACTTCTCGAGTTTTATAAAACGATCTTCGAGTTTTATAAAACGATTTCTCGAGTTTTATAAAACGACCTTCGAGTTTTATAAAACGATTCTCGAGTTTTATAAAACGATTCTCGAGTTTTGTAAAACGATTTCTCGAGTTTTATAAAACGATTTCTCGAGTATTATAAAACGATTCTCGAGTTTTATAAAACGATTTCTCGAGTTTTATAAAACGATCTTCGAGTTTTATAAAACGATTCTCGAGTTTTATAAAGCGATTCTCGAGTTTTATAAAACGATTTCTCGAGTTTTATAAAACGGTCTTCGAGTTTTATAAAACGATTCTCGAGTTTTATAAGCGATTCTCGAGTTTTATAAAACGATTTCTCGAGTTTTATAAAACGATCTTCGAGTTTTATAAAACGATCTTCGAGTTTTATAAAACGATTCTCGAGTTTTATAAAACGATTCTCGAGTTTTATAAAACGATTCTCGAGTTTTATAAAACGATTCTCGAGTTTTATAAAACAATTTCTTGAGTTTTATAAAACGATTCTCGAGTTTTATAAAACGATTCTCGAGTTTTATAAAACGATTCTCGAGTTTTATAAAACGATTCTCGAGTTTTATAAAACAATTTCTTGAGTTTTATAAAGCGGTTCTTTTTGTATTTTCGCGGGGAGTTTTGGCTATTAATTCCGTCGTACCGATTTTGACCCCAACAGTTAGCCCCCCAGCTCGTAAGAACCGTGAGACTCTTGCGAGTGGATTGAGCTCGTTTGGCGAGTTTGGTGGAATTAGGCGGAACTTTAATGGCTAAAAGTCCAAAGGTGAATAGTAAAATTCTTTCCTATAAGTTTATGGAGTGAAATTTTGAATTCTTTACTCCATCTTCTACAACTTATTCAAGAAATTTTTCTCTCCACTTTCTTTAAAGATCTTCAAACATGTTTTCAGGAAAAAAAACTCGTTCCTCAACTAGTTCCAATTTTCACAATTCTGAGGGAACGAGTTCGCAGCCTCCAGCCTTGGCTCCGAAAGAAGAGTACTCGTCCCCGTTAGTCGATCCGACGGACGTCGAGGCTTTTTGGGCGATCGGAGACAAGTCGGGGTCCGCTAGGCCTGGAACTTGGGTTCCAGCTTTGTCGGACGTCGATCAGATTTCCGGACGTCCGAGCTTGACGCTTTTTAATAGCATTGATTACATGCGTGAATTCTGTCGAGTCCCTGAGGCCGTTGAGTTTCGTTCCCCACTTTCCGGGGAGAGCGACGACGATGCGCCCGACGGTTTCTTAACGTGTTACAACATTTTCTTGAAACAATGCCACCTATGGTTTCCGATTCCGGAGGTCATTGTGCATTTCCTTAACAGGATGGGACTGTCGATTAGTCAATTGACTCCTCCAAGTTTAAAGCAACTCGTCAGTCTTTTGACACTAAGTTACGAGCAGGGAATCACCCTTACCGTCGATCATCTCGAGGGTCTGTTAAAGCCTACAGGGCAATCGCGGAGGATCACTCTAAGCCCTCGTGATGAAGTTGTTACGGGCTGCTCAACGCCTTCTACTTCTTGGAAGAAGAATTTCTTCTATGTTCGTATCGACGGTGCGTCGGTCGAGGAGGGTGGCATTCCGCNGAGCAGGGAATCACCCTTACCGTCGATCATCTCGAGGGTCTGTTAAAGCCTACAGGGCAATCGCGGAGGATCACTCTAAGCCCTCGTGATGAAGTTGTTACGGGCTGCTCAACGCCTTCTACTTCTTGGAAGAAGAATTTCTTCTATGTTCGTATCGACGGTGCGTCGGTCGAGGAGGGTGGCATTCCGCTCTTTACGAACACGTGGGGTCGGAGAGGTATATGACTCGAATTCACACGAACCCTTATTATTATTATTATATATATATATATTTTTTTAAAGATGACTTCCTGTTTTTCCGCAGTGACCAACCCTCTGCCTCCGTATCCCGCGGATCTTCCGGACATCACTACTTCTTTCAAACGTGGTGAAGTTGGTTGGTGTAGTTTTTCTCCGCAACGTGTCCGTCAAGCGGTTGCCTTCTTCCAATCTCGACGTCTTGCGGATTCTCCGATTTACAAGGAGGATCCGTTTATAGGAGAGTTCATTCCGCATGTTCCCTCGATGGGGAGTGGCAAATCTCGCTTCCGAAGAGATAAAAATCCGGTAATTGAAGACGACGACGACTCTGAGCGTGCGACTTCTCCTGATAATATTCTCAAGGATTTTCTTGATAGTCACGCGGAAGATGGCTTCTGGGCGAGGGCAGGCGGATCATCGACCTCCCATTTTCCGGACATTGATCATGATCAAGTTCCAGAGCTTACTAGGGGGTCCGAGATAGCAAAGGAGGTACGTGCGTTTATTGTTTTCTTTTTCGAGCAGTTTTTATGACATGGCTTAACTCTTCTCTTTGGTAGGGTTTCCTTATCATGAGTCGAGCCCTGGACAATCGCACTGCTGAGGCTCGCCTTGCCGAGTTTTGAGCGAACATGGCCCAAAAGGAAGTTGCTCGTCTTCGGGCAGAAATCGAGGCCAACCAAGCCGAAGAAGTGGTTGCGAGGGAGGTTGCTCGCGTGAGGGATGAATGCGCGACCAGGTCTCGTCGTGCCAAAGAGATTTCTGACCAAAGGATTCGTCGCGCTCGTCGTGCGGGCAAACGAGAGGTTGCCGAGGAAATGAAGGCTCGTCGCGAGCGATTTGCAACCGGTTGTTCGGATGCGGAAGCTGTTCAACGAGCGCATGGTGATTATCGCGAATGTCGCGGGATTGTTCATGGGTTATCCCTGACTCAAAATGAAGGGTATTCGTTTGCTAATGAATCCCTCGTGCGATGGGAAAATTTGGATCGGGAAAAAGAAATGCAGTCCGAATTTTTCGACCTTAAGGCGCGCATGTGGGATCAATGGAATCCTGTCGTGGTGTCGCCGGATTCGGTTGAAGTCGGTCCTGGGATTTCGGACGTGGGTGGCGAGGTCGATCAGTCCGCTTTTGACGACTTTGATGTGTGATGTTCTTAGTTTTTTCGATTTTGTCATTGTTTTTCTGGGACTGGCCGTTGGTGGCTTTGAATCCCTACCGCTGGGCGGTGTGTATTTGGATGCTTTTAATAATAAAATATTTTCTAAGTATGAAACTCGTTTTTTATGTTAGATGTAGAGGAAAGAATACGAGTTGTCATCTCGTACCTAACTCTTCGGTGTAAATCGTCCGATTCGTTAACTCGGGAGATTTCGATTTTCGCGAGTGTTTAGATGTGGGCGAAGAGACATGCCTTTAGGATCTCGATTCATGCCTTGAGACGTTAGCGACC
>CAKOAT010164044.1:166181-259613 GCA_932364175.1 Eruca vesicaria subsp. sativa | reverse complement strand
CGAACTTGTCTATCACTTGTAACATGAATAGGAGGAAGGTCTGGAGCTGGTAATGAGTAGCTAATCTCCACAGTGACTGTGCTCATGTCCAGGTTATAATCTTCTTGAGCCATTGCCACAAGTTCAGCATGTGTTGAATCTTCATTCAATAAAAACAATCTTGCTCCTTTGAAACGATCAACCACAAAATTCCAACAACTATCTTCCAACAACCATTCTCCATACACTACACGTAACTGATGCATCATCTGAGATAGTAAAAATAAAACACATTAGCAAACATAGAAGAAAGAAAACGAAAGTTTATTAGAGATCGAAGCAGACGACTGAAATGTAAGTCGTCCAGACGACTGAACATTCAGTCTTCTGGTCAACGCAGAGGTTATTTTTGCAATTGACTTTGAAATCTGTTAGTTGGGACGACTGAAATATCAGTCGTCTAGGTATATTTGATAAAAAAAAAATTCCAAAAACACACAGACGACTGAAATTTCAGTCGTCGAAGGTTAGTTTTGCATTTGACTAGAATATTTCAGAAGTTTGACTTTTGAGGACGACTTACATTTCAGCCGTCTGAGAAAAAATGAAATATCAATATTTTATTGAAATTGGACGACTTACATTTCAGTCGTCGTAGGTTAGTTTTGCAATTGCGAAAACAAACTTCAATATTTAAAAAAATCTAGACAACTGAAATTTCAGTCGACGACTTACAATTCAGTCGTCTAGGATTTACGAGGTTTGACCAGAATCTCGGAATAAAATCCTGGACTAATGAATTGTAAGTCGTCTGGCGGACGACTGAATTGTAAGTCGTCTTGAGAGTTGAAGTTTTTTTTCACAATTGCAAAACTAACCTATTACTACTGTAATGTAAGTCGTGCGTTCCAATAAAATATTGATATTTCAGTTTTTTCGCAGACGACTGAAATTTCAGTCGTCCTAGAAAGTCAAAATTCTGAAATTTTCTGGTCAAATGCAAAACTAACCTAAGACGACTGAAATTTCAGTTGTCTAGATTCTTAAGATATTTTTTTGTAGCCAAAATAAAGTAGACGACTGAAATTTCAGTCGTCTCTGGATACAAATTGCAAAGTTAATTGCAAAAATAACTTCTGCGTTGATTGGACGAAAGCAAACGACTGAAATTTCAGTCGTCTTGACGAACAAATCGTAAAAAAAAACTTGGTTTCATACCTTCAATTGGTGAGAGTACTTTCTTAGCACACATACGGCTTCTCCAAGCACTCGGAATCTTAAACGAAGGTAACCCACCCTGAATCGTTAATTTCTTTCACTATATGAACCCTAAAAAAATGTAGAATCAAAATCTTGGGATTTTTAGCTCACTGTGCAGAGAAAGTGAGAGATATGTGTTGTTTAGTTCATGATAATAGAGAAAGAAGAAGGGTAAATGGAATTTGGAAGCATTAAGAGCTTCAGATTGGTTGTTCATGGTGGTTGGAGTATTGATGACAATGGCAATCTTGTGATTACTTGAAGATGATGAGGGTGAGATAGTAAAAATGTCATTTTCGTAAAAAAAAAAATTGGTGGCATTTTCGTGAATTATATGAACTTGTGGGGTGAATAGGGCAAAATTAAGTTCCAAAAAAAAGGGAGGTTAGTTTTGTGGTTAGCTTCAAGTTTCAGGTCAAATCTGCAAAAAGCCTTTACATTTAATGTTGATTTATAGTTTTTCTAAATTTCTTACAATATGGTAATACCTCATAAATCAAATAACCACGAAAAATATTTATTGAAATATGCATTATAAATTTAAAATGTTATTTAATTTTAATTTTCTAATTATACAAATCTATTACTAATATTTTGAAAATTTTATGCATCTTTTTAAAAATAGAAAATTTTTAATCGTAATATCATTAGTTTTTTAGATATCGACATATTTTATAAATATTTTTAGTTATATTTTTATTAAATATTAGTCAAAATGATAAAATATATAATATTAATAAATTTCATTTTAAATATAATTTAACTTTTAAAAAATTTATCAATGCACATGGTGCTGTGCAGGAAAACACACAGTACCTTTTTATAGGTGAAGTTTCACCGCCTAAGAGGGAGATAAGAAGTGTTGAATGAGAGATCGTGGGTGGTTGATGTGTTGTGTTTTTGACATGTTACACACATACTTTGCATATCATATTTATGCTTTCCTGGAGTATTCTTAGTGTGTTTTGAGTTATTTCAGGTGGAGAACGAGTTGGAATGCACCAGAAGGAGCATATGGAAGAAAGAATGCAAAAACCAGAGTTTTTCATCATGGAGCACCCATGCGGAACAAACCCCGATTTGCTCCCGTTCTTTAATGAGACCTCTGATCTATTTCGGGAAAGACTAAAAACGCAGCACTCCTCTCTACCCTAGCAGGCGCCGTTCTTCCAATAAAAAATACCCTGGCCGCCTCTACTCTTTCAGACAGAGAGCATAGAATAGATTTTTACACAAGAAACATGTTGAGACTTTTTGTTGAAGATTTCTTCTTTTTACTTTGATTTATCTAATGCATTATTCAGTCATGACTTGTGTGTTCTCTGTTGTTATGACTGAGTAGTCGATCTTGTTAGCCTAGGGTTCTAGGGTGTTGATCCATTGAACTGAACATAGATAAGCCCCATTCTCGCCTTTGCTCTCCACTGTTCTTACTGCTGATACTGATTTGATCACTTAGTATTTGATTCCAAATTTAATCTTTTGTCATTAATCCTGAATTAGGTTGCTAGATCTGTTGAGAGCAAGCATCACATCCCTGGTCAGCAAAAGTAAATATCAGGGTGTGATGTGAGCATATTAGGTCTATGCTTAATGTTTGCTGCCGAGTGTTGATCCACGCGATTGCTTAACCGCGAAAAGAGCACACCTGCGAGAGCAGGGTGTTCTAGTTAAGAAATCTAAGTTCTAGGCTGCACTTAAAGAGCTTGAATAATTGTTTGGATCAGTATGGTTAACACCCAATGAGACACCCTAGGTTGACATCCTTATATCCTGAATTTAAAACCTGATTTTGTTATTTGTTTCTCACGATTTGCTTTTCACAACACTTAATCGTTTTAGCTTGGATTCGATCCTAAAGTGCTACATCGTCATACCATTCGATTGTGGTAGTGTGTACATTAGGTTACTTGGTGTGTGTTTCTACGTAATATCAATTTGGCGTCGTTTCCGGGGACCAAGAATTTACCTTTATGTTTGGGCAATTTTTCTAGTCTAAAACATCTAACTTGCTCTATTTTATCTTTGCTTGCAGCTGATGTTCCCGGTGTATGACCAGTAGAAATACTCGAAGCCACACCTCAAGTCCATTAGTCAAGCTCACCAACGAAGAGTTAGCAAGATTAGAAAGAACCAACAAACAACAACCGAGGCCGACTCACGCCACAATGGGCGATCACGGTGACAGACATGATCTCACTGAAGCATTAGCTCTGATGCAACAGCAAATGCTCCAGATGCCAGACCATTCAAGCACAAGAATCTGCTCGTCAACGTCAGGAGGAGCAGGAGCAAAATGCTCAAATCGGCGAGCGAAATCTGCCGCGGAACATCCCTGCTACACGTTCCGCGATTGCTCCACCACCATGTGCCAGACAAGACTTCGAGATCAAGCCTGCTATGATCAACCTGGTGCAGAGGAAGATGTTCCATGGGCTCCCAGCTGAGATACCTATGGAACACATTAAGGCTTTTGAAGAGATCTGTAGCTTCACTCGCGCTAATGGAGTACCTCCTGGTTAAATCAAGTGCATGTTGTTTCCGTTCTCTCTAGCAGACAAGGCTACAAGATGGCTCAAGTCGCTCCCTACAGGCTCTCTCACTACATGGGAGCAAGTCAGATCAGCCTACTTGGGACACTTCTACACGAAGTCTAAAACAAAAACTCTCAGGAATAAGATCTCTTCTTTCAAGCAGCACACAATGTTGGTGTCAAAAACCGCACTCTCGAAATCAACGTCTGCGATAACTTCTGTAAAAGGGGGATCATTACTTTCCGCAAAAGTGATTTTATAAAACTCGAGAATCATTTTATAAAACTCGAGAATCGTTTTATAAAACTCGAGAATCGTTTTATAAAACTCGAGAATCGTTTTATAAAACTCGAGAATCGATTTATAAAACTCGAAGAATCGTTTTATAAAACTCGAGAATCGTTTTATAAAACTCGAAGAATCGTTTTATAAAACTCGAAGAATCTTTTTATAAAACTCGAGAATCGATTTATAAAACTCGGAGAATCGTTTTATAAAACTCGAAGAATCGTTTTATAAAACTCGAGAATCGTTTTATAAAACTCGAGAATCGTTTTATAAAGCTCGAAGAATCGTTTTATAAAACTCGAGAATCGATTTATAAAACTCGGAGAATCGTTTTATAAAAACTCAAAGAATCGTTTTATAAAACTCGAGAATCGTTTTATAAAACTCGAGAATCGATTTATAAAACTCGAAGAATCGTTTTATAAAACTCGAAGAATCGTTTTACGAAACCGCAAAAAACCGAAACAGCCGTAAAACGTGAACTAGTCACGACTAGTTCGCCCATGGGCGAACTAGGAGACACTCCGGCTTAGTTCGCCGATGGGCGAACTAGGTACACTCCACTAGTTCGCCGATGGGCGAACTAGGAGTCACTCAACTAGTTCGCCCATCGGCGAACTAAGCCAGCCCAGCTTAGTTCGCCGATGGGCGAACTAAGAGTCACTCCCCTAGTTCGCCCATTGGCGAACTAAGCCGGCCCGGCTTAGTTCGCCGATGGGCGAACTACGAGTCCCTCAACTAGTTCGCCCATCGGCGAACTAAAAACTTCTCGGATATCCCGCATCCCCGATTCAAAACTTACGTCTTTCGACACGATCGCATTCTAAACTACGGCTGAAACATCTCCCGTTCCATCTCGATCCGACTTACCGTTCGAGTTTTACGATAAAAACCGTAAAACTTCGCTTTCTCGGAAAGAACTCGAGGAAACCGTAAACCGTAGGCATCTTGTCGAGAGATAAGACCAGCTGTCCCCCTCGTTCAAAAGGGGGGGAGTAGGTGAGTATACGTATACTCGTATACTCCCAAAATTTCAAAACTCGAAATTTCTCAAACTTTTTCAGCAAACGCATCGAAAGAAAAAACGAAATTCTGAATATAGCGAGACGTCGCCAATGTTCGGAAAAAACGTTCCTCTCCAAAAAATAATAAACAGTCCGTCCGCGACTATAAAATACGCAAAACTTCTTAATATACATATCCTTCGCGAAGGCCCAAATTGCGCAAACATCTGCCACCTAAAAATAGTTCGTTGCTGATCACAACGAACTCGCAACAGTCTTAAACAAACTTAAGTTATCTCGCAGAGATAGCTCTCGAACACCCGACACAAGGGTAATAGCGCTATAAAAGAAATCCAAACTTTTGGTCAGCACTTCCGGGCAAATTAGAAATTGTTCCCAGTGAGATGCTCGATTCCAACCAGACGAATCGTCTAAGCCGAGAACCTATCGCGAATTCTAAATCGGTATGGAATCAGGTTAAAATCGCAACAGGCAAAACGAAAGCCGACTAGTCATCGCACAGCCTTAATCCGAAAGTAAACCTAGGTCTTGCCCTAAACCCAGCACACTGGTCGCTAACGTCTCAAGGCATGAATCGAGATCCTAAAGGCATGTCTCTTCGTCTATATCTAAACGCACCCTCGATTTACTAAAAATCCTAAATTGAGCAAACGAATAAGGCGATCCACAAAGGGAACGGAATGCGAGACGACAACTCGCGGACCTCCCACAATATCGACTCAAATCAGAAGGTTCAAATAAAACCGATTATCCATTACGAAAAGTTGCCGAAGCAACAGGGGATTCAAAGCCATAGAAGGCCAGTCCCAAACAAGTACAAAAGCCGCACTCGGCCAAATACATAAAAATCTAATTTTAAAAAAAAAAGTCTCATAAGAGACTACAACTTCAAGCATTCTCCGCATATGGAGCCTCATCCTCATCCATCGCATTACCTTCACCTTCGACAGCAACCTCCGGGTCGTCACCCTTGTCCGCATCAGGCTGAGGTACGTCTTCAGCAGCGAGAATCGGATCGGAATCGCTCCCCTCGACAGGAATAGACCTTTCCGCCACACGGACAGCTGATTCCTCAAAACTCTTCATCTTGCGCTGAAGTCTGCGCAGCTCCGAAGCCTTGGACTTCTTCTCATCCTTCGCTTTGATCAGGGAAACCGCGGTCCTTCCAAGGTCACGATCCAGGTCGCTAATCCGAGCTTCGAGTCGAGACACTTCCGCGGAATGCACTTCTTCTATCGATTTCAGTTTCCCTTCGAGTTGAGCCGACCTCTCCTGCGACTCGGCTAACTCTTTAGATAAACGCTCAACTTTGGACCCGCACTCTTTGATCATCCCATCGATCAACGAAACAAACTAAAAAAAAAACCAAGAAAGACGGTCAGCTGCGAACATAATCTCCAAAAACATATGATTGCGAACCCGTACCTTGGTGCGTTGCTGCGACATCGACATCATGCTCGGTGTCTTTCTAGACGAAGCCCCGGTCTCGGAACCCTTCACGGCTCTCTTTCTCGCAGGAGCATCTGGGTTCGGACGAGTTCTCTTGCGGCTTTTCGCTGAAGCAGGCAGCGTCGCGCTAAGCGCCGGAAGTCCCAAGACAATAACCCTCTTAATCGGAGCAGGAGGTCCCAAAATCGTAACTGGATCAACCGCAGTGGGAGCTGCAACCGATTCAACTGTGGCGCTCCCACTGCGGCAGGAGTCGTAACTGATTCAACGGCGGTAGGAGCCACGACCGGTTTGATCACGGCTGGAGACACGACTGACTCTATCATGGTGGGGGCTACGGCTAGTCCGACCTCAGCGGAAACAGTGACATTTTCGGCTGCAAGGAGGGGCGAAACAGCAGGCGCTCGGTGGCAACACCCGCCGAGGGGCCCACTACCGCATCCGCCTTTTCATCCAAAATAGCCTTGATTTCTCTTGCAAGGACGGATGAATCCACTGGGGGTACATCGCTCGACACGGCATCTTCCTCAGCATCGCTACGATCCATCTCGTCTTGAAACAAGAGAAACTCGGAAAGCCGAGCATCCTGCGGATATGCCGGAGGATTGTCACTGGATGGGACCTCACGGTTTTGCTGATCACCTTGGGAAGAAGACATCTTAAGAATTTTTCTAGAGAGAAGTTGGAGAGAAACTTGAAAGATGGNTTTTGCTGATCACCTTGGGAAGAAGACATCTTAAGAATTTTTCTAGAGAGAAGTTGGAGAGAAACTTGAAAGATGGAAGATATGAGAAGTAATGATCCAATACTTATAGAAAAAGGAGAGCTCTCCCTCGTAATAAGACGAATCTCAGCCGTAGATTCCGATTAAAATCTAACTTCATCCGACCGCAAAATTTCCTCAAAAAATTGCGGACTGGGGGGCTAACTGTTGGTGTCAAAAACCGCACTCTCAAATCAACGTCTGCGATAACTTCTGTAAAAGGGGGATCATTACTTTCCGCAAAAGTGATTTTATAAAACTCGAGAATCATTTTATAAAACTCGAGAATCGTTTTATAAAACTCGAGAATCGTTTTATAAAACTCGAGAATCGTTTTATAAAACTCGAGAGTCGATTTATAAAACTCGAAGAATCGTTTTATAAAACTCGAGAATCGTTTTATAAAACTCGAGAATCGTTTTATAAAACTCGAAGAATCGTTTTATAAAACTCGAAGAATCGTTTTATAAAACTCGAGAATCGATTTATAAAACTGGAGAATCGTTTTATAAAACTCGAAGAATCGTTTTATAAAACTCGGAGAATCGTTTTATAAAACTCGAAGAATCGTTTTATAAAACTCGAGAATCGTTTTATAAAACTCGAGAATCGATTTATAAAACTCGAAGAATCGTTTTATAAAACTCGAAGAATCGTTTTACGAAACCGCAAAAAACCAAAACAGCCGTAAAACGCGAACTAGTCACGACTAGTTCGCCCATGGGCGAACTAGGGACACTCCACTAGTTCACCCATCGGCGAACTAAGCCGGCCGATGGGCGAACTAGGAGTCACTCAACTAGTTCGCCCATCGGATATCCCGCGCCTCAATCTCCCGCATCCCCGATTCAAAACTTACGTCTTTCGACACGATCGCATTCTAAACTACGGCTGAAACATCTCCCGTTCCATCTCGATCCGACTTACCGTTCGAGTTTTACGATAAAAACCGTAAAACTTCGCTTTCTCGGAAAGAACTCGAGGAAATCGTATAAAACGGAAGCGGTTAAACGAAACACCGAACATTGCCTAAACTATACTATTTATTCGAGATTTCTCGTTAAAATCATAAAAACGCGTTTTTTAATAAAAAACGCCGAGTAAGTCGTCAAAAACGTGTTTTTAATAAAAAGTCGAGTAAATCGTAAAACCTTGCGATTAACTCGAGTAATTTATTAAAAACGACGTCAGATCAGGAAACGATCCCGTAAAAGGTCGGAAAACGGATTTATCGCAAAAACGGCCCGGAAGGACCTAAAACGCGATAGAAACCCATCTCGCGATTTCAATGGAATCTAACCCGCAGATTTGATAACGTTTTGACGGTTTACTCGCAGAAGGAAAATAAAGGCAAGTTTGAAGATAAATAGAAGATTTCCGCGGAAGAAAAGGAAGGATCGAGAAAAATGGAAGATTCCCGAAATACTCAAATCCGGCAAAATGGAAAGATCGAACCGTCAAGGCAAGGAGTATATAAACCAGAGGCGTAGGGCAGAAGAGGGGGACGAAAATCAGACCTAAAAAGACGGCTGCTAGCTTAGAATTTAGGACTTAGCGTTTAGACTAGCAATTCAGATCCTTAGAACGTTTCGACGTCTAAGTTCTTCAATTCTTCCTGTAACAGTTGTCGATTCTAATTCAATAAAAGCTTTCATACAAGTTCCTATCTCTTTGTTCTTTGTTGTTCATCCATATTCTTTTAAATTCGTTTGTTTTAGTGATTTCCGCAGAGATCCAGGACCTCGGGAAAATTAGGGTTTCGCCCTAAGTTTCCATATTTGACAGAAAATCGACAGTGTGGATTTCGGTTCCCACACACAAATGAACCATTCAACGATGCGTGGGAGCGATTCAATGACTCTCTTAGGGAGTGCCCTCATCACGGATTTGAGAAGGATCATGTTCTGGGTATATTCTATGATGGTGTCGAGTGGGAGTTCCGCAATGCTCTGAATGCTGCGAGCAAGGGAGACTTCATGACACAGACCACAGACTGTGCGTTCGAACTGATAGAGAACATGGCTGCTAGTTCTGCGAATAAGAACCCAGAGGCAGATCGCTCCAAGAAGGTGAACTGTGTTGATGGTCAGTGGAAAGATGAGCTCACTGCCAAGGTTGATCTGCTCCTAAAGAGCAGTGAGGGGCAAGTGATGTACATGAACGAGGCTACACCAGAGCAAATAGCTAATGATCTTGCTTCTGAGGGAGGAACAAAGGGAGAGAATCATCAAGAGCTTCTCTACATCAATGATCAGGGGTATTCCAAAATCAGAGCTACTATCAGAATCCCAACTACCGGAGCGACCCTAACCCGCTCTCTCACCAGAGGAGCAACGCAGAGAATTCTAGAGATCAGATGCAGCGAAATCAGCAGCAAGGTGCTCCGCAGCAGAGAGGTTTCCTCCAAATTTCCAGGGTAAGACTTTCATTTTCAACCAAGCCCAGAACCGATTTCAAAGCCATAACCATCAGAATCAGTAGAGCAACCCGCAAGATGCTACTACTGATATCAACACCAGGATGGACAACATGTTCACTGAGCTCAATTCGAAATATGACACAGTTAGCAGTCACATGCTCCAGATTGACATTGCTCTCGCTCAGACTGCAAAGAGTGTCAAGAGACAGCAGGGGACGCTCCCTGGAAAAACCGATAGAAATCCAAGGGAGTGTTGTGCAGTGGATTGAGAGGTGGTAGGCAGCTGAACGATCCAACCCCAAGGCGTTTTACTGCTGCAGAGAAATCTAAGCAGAAAGAATCAGAGCAACCTACTGGGGTTGCTCGGACTACTCCGGATCAACCTGCTGAGACTGCTTCAGGCGAAACAGAGCAACCTACTAGCTCTGCAGAGACTGCTCTCGACGAATATGCTGAGACTCCACCAGCTCGAGTCTATGTTTCTAAGGTTCCCTACCCAATCCCACCCAGGCATCTGAGGGATCCCATTAGTGAAGAGCAGCTCGCATGTTTTAACAAGATTGTGAGAAAGCTTCCTATAGAACTTGCATTTGAAGATGCTCTGCAGATTCGCCCATTGCTCAAGTTCTTTAAAAATTGTAGAGAGACTCAAGCAGAGATCAAAACCCTCTATACCAAAGCACTGTCTACACCTGCACTGAAGGTATTGCCTAAGGTTGATGATCCTGGAAAGTTTGTTTTCCCATGTTCCAACGCAGGAACAACCTTCAACGATGCTCTTTTGACTCTGGTTCTTGTGTTAATCTCGTCTCAAAGGCTATTGTAAACGATTTGGCTATTGCTGGTGTTGAGTGTTCTCAGCGGACCTTGACCTTTGCAAACTCTTTCAGAGCAGTCCCATATGGAACCATCCGCTGCCTTCATGTCCAGGTAGAGGAATGCGTTGTTCCTGCTGAGTTTCAAGTTGTTGAGATGAATAATGATCATGAGATGCCTTTGATATTTGGAAGAACATTCATGGCTACTGTCGGAGCAACCATCAATATGCCTAACAAGAGAGTCTGCTTCTCCAACATTAACAAGAAAGTTTTCTACAATGTTGTACCCACCAGATATTCCTCATCACACGCCTCTTGCATCTCAGTGTTTGATGTAGAAAAGCTGAAGGTGATTCCAGAGAAAGAGCATGGTGATAAGGGTGTGAGTAGGCTGTTCTCTGATGAAAATCCTAGCACTGATCCTACTAAATTCAGAGGAAATTCAACGGTGAAACAGAAAGTCCAGAAGAAAAGGGTCAAGGGAGATCCTACAATGACTTTGATACCTCTCAAGTGTGATGAGAACTCCACTGAGGTATGAGGTGAAGTGCAAGGGTACATCCAAACCGTTCTCTGAAGTCAGAGCCATTCTCACACATGAGCTGAAGGAGAAAGGAGAAGCTGTTGTTAATGGGTTGTTGAGCAGGGTTTTGAAGATGAACATGTCTGATTGTGGAGCTTGTTTTCGAACAGGCCCTCTTGGTCAAGCAGACTAATCCCCATCACCAAGTCAAGCTAATGACTTTAACCAAGCGCTTGGTGGGAGGCAACCCACTGGTGAGTCTAAATTGTTTTTAGAACTGTTCTCTAGTTTTTATTTTGCTTCTGTTTCATTGAGTTTCAGATATAAAAAAAGGGAGATTCCTCTGTTCTACGGACAGAGCACAGTCAAGGAGCAAATGCAACCTGCTCCGTCAGGCTGCTCCGCGACATGTAAGTATCAGGTAAGTCTGGTTGGCTGACTCTAGGTTTATTTTCCCACCAGAGACGGTGTGAAGTAAGTCTGGGGGAGGCACCTATGTGTTTCTGAACTCTATTTGCTTATGTTTTTATTTCTTGAGTCAGTCATGTTTGTGTTTTTATTTATTGAGTCAGTCCTACGATAGAGTCAGTCAAATTTATGTGGGAATCAAGACCTTATTTTATGATGCTTTCTAACCACGTTGTGCTTTAAGTATCTTATTCAGTGACCTTAGCAGTGATGAAAGACGTTCACTTGGACCTGGAACACCCCCTGACTTTATCTCACCTTGCTCTTCAGAAGATTTCTACTTGTAGAGGTTATTCTGGAAAGACTTAAACTCCACCTAACTTGAACCTAATATTGACTTAATTCTTCTTGTCATGGGTGTTAGATTAGGGAAACGAGATTACACTCAGAACATCTTAATTATTTCTACCCATTTTGTTGATCCTGAGTGGCTAGCTCATCTTTAGCTAGTTCCTACCCTGAACCTTAAAACCTTTGTTTCACCCTCATGCATTCTGTTTTTAAGTTTCGTATGTGCAGATATGTGTAAAAGGGCTGGAGAGGAAAGGATCAACACTGCTCTCACTCGTTTTTCTCACAGACTACGCTTCAGAGCAAAGACATACATGATCCGATAAGAAGAGAGCAGTCAGTAGGGTGATCCGAGCAGAAAAGACCAAATGGTGAAAGAAGTGCTAAAGTCAGAACCACCAGAGGCACATTATATGTAATTACCTCCTTCTCGTCATCATCATCATCTGAACTCGTCATTTCATTATTCAGTCAAAAAAAAAGAGAAATCAAATCAGTATTATTTATGTCACAAGAGTTCTAAAACATGATGACAAGGAGAAGAACCGAAACACTGCCCCTGGTCTATCAGAGAAGCAAAGAACTGAAGTGGAAATGAAACAGTGTTAGAAGGGGTGATCTGAAAGGAAGAGAGCAACCTGTCAAAGAAAAGAGGAACAATTAGCGATTGCTCTGCAGAGAAAACGAGTGAGGGTTGTGGAGATCAATGGATCCGTCCTCTCTGGCAATTTGTGTGATATTTAGCATCCTCTACAAAGACATGGTAAAACCTAAACACTTGTTAGCTCCACTTTAAACACTAAAAAATCCATTCTCATACCTAGCCCGTCTACCCTGAATAATGCCTATGACAAGAAGCTCACACTGATCTTAAATGAATATAAGGAGTTTTGTCTAGAAGGTTTGACTTTTGCAGTTTTGAGATATAGAGTTTTTTTTTGTGACATCGTTTGAGATATAGAGTATGGAGCCGATTTGAACAGCAGTCAGTGGGGTTCTGGTAAGGGTATGTCGTCCTAGTATGTCTGCTTATATGGTTTAGAGATTTGTGGTTAAAGTATGGTTGCTGAAATGAGAGAGTTCCCACACCTTTAAACCTTTCCCACTGATCTGGAACTTGATTTGGTTTGAGGACAAAAAAGAATCCAAGTCTGGGGGAATTGACAGTTGTGTTTTTGACATGTTACACACATTCTTTGCATATCATATTTGTGCTTTACTGGAGTATTCTTAGTGTGCTTTGAGTTATTTCAGGTGGAGAACGAGTTGGAATGCACCAGAAAGAGCATATGGAAGATAGAATGCAAAAACCAGAGTTTTCCATCATGGAGCACCCATGCGGAGCAAACCCTGATTTGCTCCCGTTCTTTAATGAGACATCTGATCTATTTCAGGAAAGACTAAAAACGCAGCACTCCCCTCTACGCTAGCAGCCGCCTCTACTCTTTAAGACATAGAGCATAGACTAGAATTTTACACAAGAAACTTGTTGAGACTTTTTGTTGAAGATTTCTTCTTTATACTTTGATTTATCTAATGCATTATTCAGTCATGACTTGTGTGTTCTCTGTTGTTATGACTGAGTAGTCGATCTTGTTAGCCTAGGATTCTAGGGTGTTGATCTGTTGAACTGAACATAGATAAGCCCCATTCTCGCCTTTGCTCTCCACTGTTCTTACTGCTGATACTGATTTGATCACTTAGTATTTGATTCCAAGTTTAATATTTTGTCCTTAATCCTGAATTAGGTTGCTAGATCTGTTGAGAGCAAGCATCACATCCCTGGTCAGCGAAAGTAGATATCAGGGTGTGATGTGAGCATATTAGGTATGTGCTTAATGTTTGTTGTCGAGTGTTGATCCACGCGAGATCATAGGTATCATTGCTTCCCTGCGAAAGGAGCACACCTGCGACAGCAGGGTGTTCTAGTTAAGAAATCTAAGTTCTAGGCTGCACTTAAAGAGCTTGAATAATTGTTTGGTTCAGTATGGTTCACCCAATGAGACACCCTAGGTTGACATCCTTATATCCTAAATTTAAAACCTGATTTTGTTATTTGTTTCTCACGATTTGCTTTTCACAACACTTGATCGTTTTAACTTGAATTTGATCCTATAGAAGTAAAGTATAATATTTGGTCTCTGTGTATTCGATCCTAAAGTGCTACATCGACATACTGTGCACATTAGGTTAATTGGTGTGCGTTTGCACGTAATATCAGTGGTGTGTATCCAAGGAATAAAAACGTTGTTAATGGCGACGAATCAGCTAATCTCATAACTTAACATATATGATTAAACAGAAACGCAACGACATGAATACGAACGACATAGAGACTCCACTCGTATATTTGATTTCAAGGAGTTCCAGAATAAAAGGACTTAATCGAAACCAAAACAACGGAATTGGTCACACAGACTTCTGCATCTCACCCTCTCTAATGGCTGATTTAGAAGATTGTGGTGGAACCTTTATCACGTCTCTAATGGCAGATATCCCATGGTCCTATCGATGACTATTGTGTAACCCTAATCACGAAACCATGCAGACCATGAACATTAGTGATTAATTCAAATTAGGCCGGCTTTGTAGAAAGTCAATATGAGGCCCAAACTTAAAACACCGAAATACATGTAAAATGTGTCGTTTAAATAAAGCAGACACGTGTTGCCGTCTCTTACCTCAACTTTCTTAGCTGGCAGGAGACGTGGAGGGCTGAGATAGAGAGAAACTTTTTTTTATATATAGATAATAAATAACTCCTTCCTCAATCGCGCTAGCAACTGGAAGCCTACTAGCCTCAACCTCATTATAATATGTCAAACACATAAGAAGCCACCGAGGAGAAACAGAGACAGCATACGTACCAACAGAACCTCTTATTTATGTGGCGAGAGAAAGACCCCTTCAAAACAGAGAAAAGGAGAGATGATCATAACCAAGCTTCTTCTTGGCGACGACAAACCCTCAATTGCTTACCATACACCATTACTTTGCTGCTACGCTGTTGTTGAATCGGAATCAAATAAATTCAAGCTCTAACCTCAGGATAATTTTTCAGAATCATTGTCAGAAAACTAGCCACCACGAGATCTCCTGAAAGAGAAGGCGATCAAAGACCCAATATAAGATAGAAAGCAGAAAAACCAGTAACAACGGTGAGACATGGACTTTTTAGCCACAAGGTTGGAGGAAGGACGAGTACATCAAAGGTTTCAGAGGAGGACCAAACTCTGATGCTGACAAACACCACCGAGCACACGTGATACGCCCTAAATCGGGAAAGGATCACTCAAACGGACTAAAGGGATACGAACTCGCCAAAAGGGAGAACTGGTGGATTGAACGGTGATACAAAGGGTTGTGGATGTCCCAATGACACTACCAGACTTCGATCTTTGCCGGATGTGATGCACCGGTCCAACAAAAGAAGGATCGAAACTTGGAGATAACCTCACTAAGAAACTAAGAAATGTTCTACAAAGAACAAAGAGAGATAAACTCATAAAAAGGGGAAAACAATCTGCTTTATTTCGTGGCTTATAGTGCCTTATTTATAGGATTGACAGTTGTAGAGTTCCAAAGAAGAATGTGCTAAAAACAAGACATTGAAAAATGAAACAAAGACTAGACTAAATAAATTCTTTGACTGAAACTTGGACTGCCTCTTGATATAGCCACGACCTTGACTTGGGGAAGTGAAGAATATACTCCTGAAATGGGTCAAGACATGTCTCTTTAAGGTCTGGTCGAAATCCATCTTTTCTCTTAGCCATTTTTATCGGTTTCTCTTAGTATGTTTTTAATCTTTTTTGAAAGCCATCAAGCCCAAGGATTTCTTGGATATTTAGAATATGAATAATCATCTTTGGCATGATTGGAATTGGTCGTTGGTTCATCAGAAAGAAGGTTAGCCATTTCGAGCGTCTCGGGTGGTCGAACCATCTCGGAAGATCGAACCATCTTGCTCAGCTCGTCCAGATGAGTTTTGTCCAGCTAAGCTCGTCCAGGATAGTGTAAGTACAGATCACTTGATTACTCAGCTCATCCAGCTCAGCTAGGTAGGTGTCACTTTGATTCAGCTCGACCAGCTCGCCCATGTAAGTGTCAGCCCGATTCAGTTCAACTACATGCACTTCAGCTGGTTTCAGCTTGTCCTCAGTGTCATCAGCTAGCCTTAGCTCATCCAAGCTTACATAGATGATAATGGAATTGACATGATCTGATGAGGAAACCTTGATTAGGTCTAGCTGGTCGACAAGAACGCCACCTTGAGCCGTGTCCATGATCCAAACAAGTCGGTGCTCGATCCAGGGCGTATCATATTCTCCCTCTTCAAAAAGATTTGTCCTCAAATCAATTTTACATGAATCAAAATAAAATGAATCAGAAAAAAAAGAATTTTAAAAACAAGTAAAATTTAATGGAGGATAAATTTGGAGAGAAACTTCTTTGGAGTTTTGAACTTGTTTTCCTCAAGTACGTCAAGTTCCATGCTCCAAGAACACCATTATTGTGTCGACCTACTCTGATTTCTTCCATCTGAATCTGATCCTTTATATCCTGCACTCTCAAAACAACTAGAGAAACCACATCAAATCTGCGAAAAAAATAATCAAAGGGTTTCTCTATCTTTAAGACATACAAAAACATGATCCAAGCTCTTAGGATGATCATAAAGCATGTGGGTAAACATCAAGCAAGTAAAATGAGTGCCAAAAATTGGTGTACTAATTTTAAAATCAGGCATAGCTGTGAGAAATTTAGGAAAAGAATGAGACAGTGCCAATTTCGAAAACTTCTCATCATGAACGAAATCAAACTGATTCTCTGACTTAAGCAATTTTGGTTCATGCTTCTTCCTACACCAAATTTCTTTCAATGCACAGCTTAATGAAAACAACTCATGAAAAGGTTTAAGCAAAACATTTTTCAACCAAGTAAAGATATGCTTTTGCTTAGAAATTCTCGGTTTCAAAACGTTTTCATGATGAGCAGAGACAATCAACTCATGATCCTTACATTGCTTTTGGATATGATGAGGTCTTGACTTAGGAAACACCTTTGGTTCATTGAGGATCGCCAGTTCCAATGGTTTTATTTGTGGTGAACTCTTTGCTGCTTTAATTCATCAAAATGAAAAGAAGGAAGAAAACACTTAAGCTCTATGGGCACGTCAATGTTAACCTGGTTGATGCAAGGAAACTCAACAGATTCATCGGCACAAATAAAATTTAAAGTTTTTGAATTACCTTTGGTTTCTTTACTAAGTGATGAAAGCTGTTTTGTCATTGGTCTAGCCAGGTTTGGTGAATGGATCATAACTTCATAATTCCATGGCCATTTCTCTTGATTTTGGTCTTTCTGAAAATCTGAGAGATCTATCTTGAATAATATGACTGTCTTTGGCTCAGACCGCTTCTTTATTGTGCCTGAATCTCCTTTAAAAGTCTGGTATTCGCAAATAGACGGACTGGAGAACCTTCAGTTTGAAAAATTCATAACTTCTTCATCCGTGAAGCTTTTCATGTAATTCCAAGCCTCCGTGAATATTTGGTGAGTTGGTTTTCCATGTAAACTGGATTCATGACAAAGACTTTCTTAATGTTGAGATATTCGCCTTGGACTGAACCTCTGTCGCTGCCATCTCCAAGGTAGCCGGTTTGGACAGCAAAGCTTCTCCAAATCTCAGTCTGCTGGGCACGGTCAATGCTATCATTTCTCAGAGGCTGAACCTGTCTTTCTTGGATGCTAAACATAAACACTAAAAGACCAGGATCAAATGTGCAAGACAAATACTTGTTCAAATCAAAAATCAAGATGTCTTTTCCAAGAACAAGTAGCACCCATTTCAGCTTGTCAAGATGCACATCAAAGTAGACATTACGTACCAGAATTTTATCAAGATATGCAACAATATTATTCATTTTAAAGAAGTGCATATCCTGCTCAACATCTGAACACGCAAGCTTAAGTTCAGATTGAGAATCAACTATCAAATACTGAAGATGTTTTTCAAAGAAAATGTTGTAAACCACAATATCATCACAGTTCAAGACAACACAATGATTAAGAAATGATCTCAGAAATGCCAAGTTTTATCATTTTTAGAACACACAAGACCAGGCTACAAAACAGAATTACCAAAATCAAGATCACAAAAATCAGTTTCAGTTCTAAGTGATTTCTATTCCAGCATCTTTTTAATCAAGAAATCGTCCAATGCACAAGAGCATGGAAACAAATCATCAGTGATCAGTGCATGTCTAGAATAACTCAGATCAAAGTCAATGCCTTTGAAAGCAAATGTATCAAACGATTTTGTAGCACAAAAATCAGTTTGTTGCAATTCAAGTTCAAGAGATTTTTCAAAATAATCAAAGCCTTTGCTATGCTTTAAGAACTGATCAAAACTCAAGATTATTCCCGAATTGATGCCATTGACATTTTGAAAACATTTTTGATCAAGAAGTTTATGAGGTTTAAACACTTTGAAAGAATTTATCATGTTTTCAAAAACATATTTTGAAACACAAAAATCTTTCACCTTTTCAAGACCAAAACGAATCACATCAAGAGAATTGATCTTAACAAACATATCAGGCTGAGAATTAAGCAAACCGGATTGCTCACACTGCTCTTGAAGTTCAGAAGACATGGGGACAAGAGTTGTGCCGGGATCAAAGCAATTATGGCTCTCCATGACGATGGAGGTGATGCTTGTTGCTTCTTCATCAAAGACTGAACCAGGTTTGTCCTCCTCATCAAAGGTATAATCTAGATCTTCATGAAAAGATATCTTAGTGTCAAGACGTGGTCCTTGATGTGGTAAATCCCGTGGCTCTTCCTCAAAAACCCGTGGAGACAAAACAAGACTACTCGGATGCTCCGGTTGCAAAATGGTTAGTTCTACAATAGCTTGTTCAATATCAGTTACAAAATCAGGTTCAAGATAAGGAAGATCACATTTATCCTCACAAGTCATCAAGTTTTCAATTAGCTCTTCTTCATATTCATCAAAAATGGGTAAAGAATCTGAAAAATATATAAGCTCTTCAACATGGTTTTCAGATTTACTTTTGGCTTTCTTGTTGATGAATAAGGATGGCTCAGCTATTGGGGCACATGTGGACGTGCTCTTCTTTTGGCTCTGGTTGATGTCCTTAAGGGTTTTCACCTCTCCCTCCACAAATTTATCACAAAACTCTTGGACATCAAACTGAAGCAATCGCCTCTTTGGATCAAAATCACCTTTGGACGACTTGACATGCTCTTTGCTCATTATGTTTGGTTTTTCCTGCACACTAACAAACTCATCAAAATTATTCAAAGAATATCTAAATGGAGTTTGAGAGACAGATGGTCGTGGGGATTTCTCCTTGCTACTTTGCCTTTGGAGACCAAATATTTTATCCTGAAAATCTCAACACAAAAGTTAGTAGAAAAAAAAAATCCTCACACTCTCAAGTATTTAATCTCACCCACTCAAGTGTTTCTCTCATATTTATGGTGATCACACAAAGAGTCTCCTCTGAAAGTTCTAAGAGAACAAATCAAGTAACCCAATGGATTTCTCCAAATAAACAAGAGATGAACACAAGATAGAAAGATAAGAGAATTGGTTTTGAAATCCGTATTAACCACTCCAAGACTGGATTTCTCCTCAGCCAGCAGAATTTATCTTCCACCACCTAGCCAAATAAATTAAACTTTTTTCTTTTTTTACTCTTTTTTTTTTCTTTTTTTTTCTTTTTTTTTGTTTTATAGAAAAATGGCGATAGGTAAGGCAGTGGCCCGGATTTGAGATAGAAAGAAGAAGAAGAAGAAGAAAAAGTGTTTAGAAAATGAAAGATGAATAGATAGTACCGGTTGAGTGGCTCTGATACCACTTGATACGCCCTAAATCGGGAAAGGATCACTCAAACGGACTAAGGGATATAAACTCGCCAAAAGGGAGAACTGGTGGATTGAACAGTGACACAAAGGGTTGCGGATGGCCCAATGATACTACTAGACTTCGATAGTTGCCAGATGTGACACACCAGTCCAACAAAAGAAGGATCGAAACTTGGAGATAACCTCACCAAGAAACTAAGAAATGTTCTACAAAGAACAAAGAGAGATAAACTCATAAAAAGGGGAAAACAATCTGCTTTTTTCGTGGCTTATAGTGCCTTATTTATAGGATTAACAGTTGCAGAGTTCCAAAGAAGAATATGCTAAAAACAAGACATTGAAAAATGAAACAAAGACTTGGCTAAATAATTCTTTGACTGAAACTTGTACTGCCTCTTGATATAGCCACGACCTCGACTTGGGGAAGTGAAGAATATACTCCTGAAATGGGTCAAGACATGTCTCTTTAAGGCCTGGTCGAAATCCATCTTTTCTCTTAGCCATTTTTATCGGTTTCTCCATTCGGCCCAAACAAGTCTGTTTTTAATCTTTTTTGAAAGCCATCAAGACCAAGTATTTCTTGGATATTTAGAATATGAATAATCATATTTGGCATGATTGAATTGGTCGTTGGTTCATCAGAAAGATGGTTAGCCATTTCGAGCTTCTCGGGTGGTCGAACCAGCTCGGAAGATCAAACCATCTTGCTCAGCTCGTCCAGATGAGTTTCTGTCCAGCTAAGCTCGTCCAGGATAGTGTAAGTACAGATCACTTGATTACTCATCTCATCCAGCTCAGCTAGGTAGGTGTCACTTTGATTCAGCTCGACCAGCTCGCCCATGTAAGTGTCAGCCCGATTCAGTTCAACTACATGCACTTCAGCTGGTTTCAGCTTGTCCTCAGTGTCATCAGCTAGCCTTAGCTCATCCAAGATTGCATAGGTGATAGTAAAATGGACATGATCTGATGAGAAAACCTTGATTAGGTCTAGCTGGTCGACAAGAACGCCCCTTTGAGCCGTGTCCATGATCCAAACAAGTCGGTGCTCGATCGAGGGCGTATCAACACATCTTCATCAACTAGAAACGATCAACCATAAACCACCAGATACCGTAGACATCACGTGCCTTCACACTCAACCAATCTGAAATTTCTACCCCCATTAATCAAGCCGGATCCACACTACGCCTGACGAGAACACGCGAAACTAAACTAACAGAGGAAGCTAACAACAAAACTTGACTCCGGTGCTTTGAGAGCTACCGGAGTCGACCACTGATAAAACTATATCTGCGTTTTATGTAGAAAGAAGATGGAGCCTAATATCGTATTGCACAATTAAATTGTATCTTCATAAATATGTAATTCTTTATATTATTGATATATACTTTCGTTGTATTCTCACTATTCTACATAATCTTTCTATAACGATCATACTTTCGTAACAATTAAATGCTATGTTGTACATTCTTCAGAACATATGTTACCTATCAAAAGCAGTTGCTGAAAAGGAACAACCAAGGAGAATGTTTAGATATGATAGTCATTTGAGCTGAAAAGATGGATTTAAGGTGTCAGTTTACAGAGGATGAAATGGTATGAGTCAAGCACAACTAGTACAGATCCCGTTGGCTCAAAGGTTAAGCCGATGTAGACATCATATTGCTAAATGGAAGAGGAATAATAGGAGCAATGCAAACAAATGTATCATTATTCTCAGAGATAAGTTGGACAAAGCTATCAGTTTCAATACTTCTAGTCAGCAAGAGAGACATCAATTAAAACAAGAACTAGATAAAGCTTATAAGGATGAAGAGATTTACTGGAAACATAAAAGTAGAATCTCATGGCTCAGAGCAAATGACAGAAACACTTTCTTTTTTCATCCAATAGCTAGAGGAAAGAAATGTAGAAACACAATCACATATATTCAAGATGAAGCTGGTGTGGTTCAACGTGGTTAGAAATATATTGGAAGAGTGGCTCAAGAGTATTTTCAAAAGTTATTTTCTTCTACTGATGTTTCACAGAGTATGTATGATAGTGTTTTTGAGGGGTTTGCAAGGATGGTTACTTCAGAAGTAAACACAGAGCTTACAAAAGATGTTACAATGCAGGAAATTACTGAGGCTATGTTTGATATAGGACCTCATAAAGCTCCTGGTCCAGACGGATTTACTGCGGTCTTCTATCACCAATTTTGGGATGAACTAAAGGAAGAAATCATCATTGAAGAAAGAAAGTTTTTGATACTGGTGAATTGGATCAACAGCTGAATCACACAAATATATGTCTAATCCCCAAAGTTTCTCCTCCTTCTGGCATGTCAGAATTCAGATCAATAGCCTTATGCAATGTCTTTTCTAAGGTCATTTCAAAGATATTGGTTAACCGGTTAAAGAAGCACCTGGGTGGAATGATCACAGAGAACCAGCAAGCTTTCATTCCGGGAAGGATCATTACAAACAATATAATTGTGGTCATGAAATCTTTCATAGTTTTAGAGTCAGAAAGAGACAAGCTTCTTCATATATGGCAGTTAAACTGACATCACCAAGGCGTATGATATATTGGAATGGAAAATTTTAGAGGAAACAATGGTTAGGATGGGATTTGACAGTAAGTGGGTCAGGTAGTTAATGTCTTGTGTTTCCTCTGTTTCATTTTCAGTGCTAATCAATGGATTACCAGAAGGATATTTTGTACCAGAGCGAGAGATCAAACAGGGAGATCCCCTATCATCATATCTTTTCATTTTATGTGCAGAAGTTCTATCACATATGATGAATAGGTCGATGGAAGATAGATCACTATTGGGTATCAAAATATCTCTTCAAGCCCCACCGGGTCAATCATTTGCTATTTGCGGATGATTCTGTATTTTTCTCTCTAGCAAACCTGAAAGCTGGAAGGAAATTAAAGAAGATTTTGTCAGATTATGAAGCTGTTTCAGGACAGTCGGTTAATCTCAGTAAATCTTCAATCACATTTGGGAGTATGGTTTCAGAGCTGGTTAAAACAAGGATGAGGAATATCTTGGGTATCCATAATGTGAGAGGCATCAGTAAATATTTAGGAATGCCTGAGCAGTTTGGTCGAAACAAGAGTGATATGTTTGCTTATATCATAGAAAAAGTAAAGTCAGTTACTCAAGGATGGAGCAAGAGATTTCTTTCACAGATTGGGAAAGAGGTTTTATTGAAAGCAGTGGCGTTAGCTATGCCAATTTTCTCTATGAAGGTGTTTTGATTGCCAAAAGAATTTTGTGATGAAATAACAGCAGTGGTGGCTAAATTTTAGTGGGGATCCAATGATAAGAAAGGTATGCATTGGTACGCATGGAAAAGAGTGTGTGTTCCTAAACAAGAAGAAGGCCTTGGTTTTAAAGATTTTCAAAGTTTCAACCAAGCTCTTTTGGGTAAACAAGTGTGGAGAATAACGTAATATCCTGAGTGTTTAATGGCACGAGTCCTCAGAGCTCGATATTATCCTGATGGAAACATTCTCAATGCAGTGCAGAAAAAGAAAGCTTCATATGTATGGAAATCGATTTTGCATGGCAGAGATCTTGTGAAGCAAGGACTGAGGTATGTTGTTGGAGATGGTAAGTTAATCAATATGTGGACTGATCCATGGATACCAGATCATACACCAAGAGCACCACAAGCTAGAATAGGGAGTCCTATGTCTGGAAAGGTTTGTGAATTCTTTAAATCTGATGGGGAAGGGTGGGATGAGCAGAAGTTACATGAACTCGTGGACCCGGAAGATGTCACAAAAATCCTCTCTATTAAAATTTCTCCATGTGCTAGACTGGATCTGTTAGGATGGAATTACAATGAAGATGGTCTATATTCAGTCAAGTCTGGATCTGGCTCGCTACTCACTTACCTAATCAAGAAAATATCCAAACAACAGATAGTAATGTAAGTCTCAAGGAAACCTTATGGAAGACGAATATGCCTTCAAAGCTTCATCACTTTCTTTGGAGAGTATTATCTCGCAATCTTCCAATATGAAACAATTTGAAACGAAGAGATGTTTCTGATGATGATCTGTGCAAGAAGTTTTGTCAGGAGATATAAATTGAGAAACATCTACTTTTTGATTGTATGTATGCTCAGTGTATCTGGAGGGATTCAGGTATTTCAAATACTACTATTTATGATCCACATGCTACTTTGGATGAGAAGATTGAAGCATGTTTGCAATGTTGCACATCAACAAGACTCACATTTACAAAATTTTGCCTTTTTGGTTACTTTGGAAATTATGGAAGAGCCGAAATACACTTATCTTTCAACGCAAGCATATTAGTTGGAGAATTATTTTGATGCAGGCAAGAAAGGATGCTCAAGAATGGATGAATTGCGATGATATTGAGATCAGAAGACCAGAGAGAAGGGGACTATGTGGGAGATTTCAACAAGTTCAGGAATCATGGAAAATACCAGATCGAGGGTGGATTAAGTGTAATGTAGATGGTTCATTTGTCCATTCACATGTACCGAGCAAAGCATGATGGGTATTAAGAGATTCAAATGAGTTTTATTTGGGAGCAGGACAAGGCATTGGAGGGAATGTATTAAACCCTATGGAGTGCAAGTTACAAAGCATTATTATGGCTATGCAACATTGTTGGAGTCATGGGTATAGAAGAGTTATTGAAGGCGATTGTCAAAAAGCTATTGACTTACTCAACAGGAAAGGCCTCAATTTTGAGAGTTTTAATTGGATCAGAGAAGCTCTTTGGTGGAAACAGAGATTTGAAGTTTTGGAATTCAAATGGATAAAAAGAGCAGGAAATAAAGTTGCTGATAAATTAGCCAAAGTTGATGTTCCTAATAACAATTAGTTTTTTTTTTCATCATTATGTACCAAAATCAATTACTATGCTTTTGCATAATGACTTTGTAATCTCTTCATGAAGTAATATATTAGACGTTATAAAAAAAAAGACAAGATTTCGCGGGCAAAGTATTGATTGATATTTGTTTTTGTTTTTTTTTTTAACATTCTACTGATTGATATTTGTTATCTCTTGGTTCTTTCAATTAATTAATTAATTATTTTTAATGTAAAGAGATTATTTATGTTAACTCTTCGTTCTTTCAGTATATATTATGTTTTGAAGAAATTTTGTTATATCATAATATTAGATAATTGCCCAATATAATTTTAATTTATCAAAACTGTGTAACCAAATATATTTTTATTATTTTTCTTTATAGCAAATTAAATTGATTTTAAGTTAGACTTTAATAATACTTTTGATATTAATATTTTTGTAAATATTTGCATTGAAATAAAACATCATGTATATGAAATAGAGACGTATTAGATAAGCTAAGAGCATCTCCAAAAGCCCCCTTATTTTAAGGTTTGAGCAAAGCTTTAAAATAAAGTTTTTGGGTGTTTCTCTCCAAAAGCAAAACATTATAATAAACCTTAAAACTTTTGTATTTTACACAACAATCCTTATATTTAATAAAACTTAACTAATAGTATAAATCTTTTATAATAACTATAAAATTTCCAACAAAAATTAATAAAAAAGATATTATATCATACTAAAAATTTCAATATAAATAAAAACATACAAAGTAAATCATAAAATTTAAACAAATTACATAATATTCATTATAATTAACTCCATAATGATCTCATATATGATCAATTAAGGCATTCAAAGTGATAAATAAGCATTTTTATCTTTTATTTTGAAGTTATATGTTTATTACTATGTGTTTGTATTTTCAGTTTCTTGTATTTTATTTGCTGTAATATTATTTTGTATAATATTTATTGCAGTTTATTAAATATATTCTATTAAAAATAACTAAAATGATTAAATAAAAAAGTTATTAACTTTATTTGAAAGTTATACTAGTTCGCCTGCTGGCGAACTAAGCCAGTAAAAGGACTAGAAAAGTAAGGAACCTTAAATATAAGGTTTTCTACCGTGAAACCTTATATTTGAGGTTTCACTGTACAAAACCTTAAAATTTAAAGTTTTAAGGTTACTTTTGGAGTGCACAAAACCTTATATTTGAAGTTATAAGCGGATTTGGACTACGGTAGAGTGCAAGTGGTGGTGGATGGCTACAAAGAATAAATCTTTGAAACGATGGTGGACTTTACTGGTGGGGAATTCTATGAAGATCAGGAGGCTCCAGTTACTCTCCAATATGAAAAGCTGTTTGGTTTTTGTGAAACTTGTTTCAGTCTTTGCCATAAGAAGGAGAAGTGCCCCTTGACTACAAAGAAAGTAGAGAAGAAGCAGGAGTTCTTGGTTGACGATGAGGAAAGGTACAATGACAGAGCTCGCAGCTACAAGGGAGTGGTCTTGAATGGTAACGGTGGTCAACAAGAGAGGGGAAGGGAGAAGCGGGAGTATCAAGGAAAGGGTAAGGGCAAAATGTATGAGAAGGATGCTCAGTGGGTTAGAGTAGGGGAGACTGAGAACAAGAGACATTACAACAAGAACCGGAACGGCCACCGTGGAGAAGGGGAGAGCTCTCGCTCTTGGAGTTCCAAGAGGGATAACTATCGTGATCAGCATCATGAGGAGAGAAAAAAAATTTCTGGGAGTTCCAGAGGTGAGAGAGGATCGCGATCTGAATCACAACAGAAAGTGATGGAGGATGTAGGGTCCCGGGAGGTGGTACAAAGTCGCCAGGAAGTGAAGACGACTCATCAAACGCTTCCTTCTCCTGCTTTCCTGGCTGAATTGCATGAAACACAGGAAGAGAGTCCTAAGGTGGCATCAAATAACATGAGTAAGGATATGGATGGGGATTTGGCTTTAACACTGGCCGAGGGAAATCAATCCGTAGCTGAAGGTGCGAGTTCGGAGATGGGTGTGACTGAAGATTGCATAGTATCGGATGGAGATGTTGATACGGATATTCAAATGCAGGAGGCGGGTGAGACTGATGGTCTTGGAGGGGTATACTCTCAGGTGGACATGGTAGAGGATGAACAGGTTGTGGAGGGTGTTGAGAAAAAGCAGGGACATCGTAGGAAGCCGCTTAAGTACTTGGTAGCAGGTGCCTCAAACAAGATGAAGACGGCTCAAATGATGGCTTCCAAACGCCAAGCAGTTAAGTCTGGTACTCGTCAAAATGATAACTCCAAGCAGGGGGAAGACAAGGGTCCTTCAAACCCAAAACAAGGTCCTGCAGAAGTGTTCTGAGTTGCGGTGGTTGCTGGTTGCGTGGGTGTCGTTTATGTTTTGTTTTCACTTTGATGTTATTCGTTTAATAAGCTCTTTGAGTATTGATTGTTGGTTTTTAGCTTGTTCTTTTATGGTTTTTATTATCTTTGTACTATGTTGCCATTTACAGTGGTGCTTTGATAAGATAAAAGTATGGAATAAAATGGAAATGTTTTTTTATTTACGGTGGTGGAATATTAAACATGGAATTTAGGTATATCTCACTGGTTTATGTTTCAATGGTCTCTAGGTTTCTGGTTTTTCGGGGTCGGTTCACTGGTATACAAAGGATTTCATTTTCCTAAGTAAAGAGTATTGTTTATGGTTCACTGGTATTCTTTTTGGACTGTCTGAATTGTCCATTTTGTCAGACGCAGGATGGAGCATACGCAGGAATCATGCTTGGGACAGCATATATTCTCTTTTCCATATTAATTGCGATGACAATTTTCTCCACTACTGCTGGTCTGAGGCATCTGCGGGCTTGATAAGCTCCATGACCATATATTCCAAGGATGGTGTTATTGGTTTCTGGTCCCATAACGACATTGGAGTTATGAGCAGATTTGATGTACTGTTGAAATGGAATAACATGGTATTATGGTTTGTTCACTTTATCTTTTTAATATGGTCTGCAGCAACGAAGAGGGCACCTCTTGAATATTACACATTTTTTATGCATGAGGTTTGGTTGTCTGGTTTGTGCTGCAAATTTGGAAAAAGAATGATGGGGGTCTATTTACAGGTCCGAGAAACACTATTGGTCTCTTCAAACCAATGGTGTTTGATGACATTACTATTACACTTCAGCTACAATGGTGCTGGTAGTTTTTTTGAATCTGCCTTCATACAGAAGAATAAAAGGTCATTATGCCAGCAAATTTGGACTCGAAACATTCTGATCATTTGTATTTCACATGATCGGAGGGGGTTTTTTTTGCAAAGTGGCAATCCCAGGCTTTGGTCTCGGGGTACCATTGGGGTGTCATATTATATATGAGACCAAAAAGTGTACAAGATACATTATGGAAAAGGAGAATTTGGTGTATGTTCCCACGCGAAGGAATTAGTTTTGGCCATTGTACTATTAGGGTATCTTTAAACCCATTTGGCAATCATCCCCAAAATTTTGTTTTATGAGAATATTAAGTTGGAATTGTAGAGTCATGGGGAGTAAGTGGACGATAAGTTATCTACGGGAAATATGGCATAAACATAGACCGGACTTTTTGTTTTATCAGAAACAAAACAAGATTTCGATTTTTTTCAAGGGTTTCAGGCGCATTTTGGATATGATAATTTGGTTACGGTGGATCCAGTTGGTAGGAGCGGGGGTCTCGCTCTTTTTTATAACACTGAGTATCAAGTACATATGTTATACTCAAGTAATCGGATGATTGATATCGAAGCAGTGGCGAGTGGAAAAATGATTTTCTTAACCTTTGTGTATGGAGATCCGGTACAAGATTTACGCGAACAAGTCTGGGAACGCTTAACTCGATATGGTTTAGCGAGATCAGAACCTTGGTTTATTATAGGCGATCTCAATGAGATCACCGGAAATCATGAGAAGGAAGGGGGTGCGTTAAGGAATTTGGCTTCTTTTTTTCATTTTAATAATATGATCAGGAATAGTGGTTTGATTGAGTTCCCGGCTCGAGGCAATAAAATGTCATGGCAAGGGCGCAGAGGGAAAGGGAAAGGGGATGTGATGATAAGATGTCGCCTGGATCGAGCACTAGCAAATGAAGAATGGCACACAGTATTTCCGTGCTCATATACAGAATACTTGGGGATGGTGGGGTCTGATCATCGTCCAGTAGTTGCATATATGGAGGACAGAGTCTACAAGAGGAGGGGTCAATTTCGATTTGATAAGAGATGGATTGGGCAGGAGGGTCTTATGGAATCGATTGTTGCTGGCTGGACAGCAGAAAATAATAGCCAGGAGGATGGTTTGGTCGCAAGGATTAGTAATTGCAGGCATGAGATAGCAAGGTGGAGGAAAAATAATCCTCCTTATGGAAAAGATAAAATTCAAGATCTCCAAAGGGCTCTTGAGGAGGTTCAGATGGATGACAATAGAACACAAGAGGATATTTTGGAAGTCTCTAGGAAATTACAAGATGCTTACAAGGATGAGGAGGAATACTGTTATCAAAAGAGCCGTAATAATGTGGTATTCTTCGGGAGATCTTAATACCAAATTTTATCTTGCCTTAACAAAACAGAGACGGGTGCGCAATCGAATAATGGGACTTCATGATGATGCTGGAAATTGGATTACCGAGGAAAAGGGGGTGGAACAAATAGCAGTGAATTATTTTGAGGAGCTCTTTAATTCCAATTCCCCATCTGAGTTTGATAGTTTCTTGGAGGAGATTCCGTCCACGATAACAGTTCAAATGAATCAAAGGTTACAGCGAATGGCCACAGAGGAGGAGATTAGACAAACGCTTTTCATGATGCATCCAGAGAAAGCACCAGGAGCTGACGGGATGACAGCGCTATTCTTTCAGCACTCCTGGCATGTCATTAAAGAAGATCTTGTAGAGATGGTGAATAATTTTTTAGTCTCAGGAGTTTTGGATGCTCGTTTAAATATTACTCACATTTGTATGATTCCAAAGACGGAGAGGCCCACAAGGATGACTGAGCTAAGACCGATAAGTCTATGTAATGTTGGATATAAAATCATCTCAAAACTGCTTTGCCAACGACTGAAAGGTTGTTTGCCCAAGCTCATATCGGAAACTCAATCGGCTTTTGTTCCGGGGAGGTTAATTTCGGATAATATCTTGATTGCCCAGGAGATTTTTCATGGCTTACGAGCGAATAAATCTTGTCAGGGGAAGTATATGGCGATCAAAACAGATATGAGTAAAGCGTATGATCGGGTAGAATTGAATTTTATTCAAGCTTTACTTTACAAGATGGGTTTTGATCCTCATTGGATAAAGCTTCTGATGGAATGTATCTCGTCTGTATAGTATCGCGTATTGATAAATGGTCAACCTAAGGGTTCCATTATTCCGCAGAGAGGATTACGACAAGAAGATCCTTTGTCTCCTTATCTATTTATTATGTGTACTGAGGCATTAATTACCAATATAAAAAAGGCGGAGAGACTAAAGAGATTAACAAGAATGAAGGTGGCTAGAGCATCTCCAGCGATTTCTCATCTTCTGTTTGCGGATGATAGTCTATTCTTTTGCAAGGCGGTACCGGAGGAGTGTCAAACTATCCTTACCATTCTTAAGGAATATGAGGCGGTCTCCGGCCAACTGATAAACTTTCAGAATTCTTCTATCCAGTTTGGCCATAGGATTGGAGAAGAAACTAAACAAGAGTTAAGGGATATCCTGGACATTCAGAATATTGGAGGCATGGGGACATATTTAGGACTCCCAGAGAATCTGGGTGGCTTCAAGATACAGGTTTTTGGCTTTGTATAGGAACGATTAAATAAAACAGTCAATGGATGGACATTCAGGTTTTTTACCAAGGGGGGGGAAAGAAGTTATTATTAAGTCGGTGCTTACGGCGTTACCAAATCATGTGATGTCATGCTATAGGTTACCTAAGGCAACTACGAAGAAACTAACGGCTGCAGTAGCACAATTCTGGTGGAGCCCTGGGGGAGTATTAGAGGAATGCATTGGAAATCATGGGATAAATTATGCCTCGATAAGGAGGTGGGAGGTTTGGGTTTTAAGGATCTTGAGGATTTTAACACGGTAATGCTCGGCAAGCAATTATGGCATCTTATCGAGAAACCGAATTCTTTGTTTTCTCGAGTTTTCAAGGGTCGGTACTTCAGAAATGGGTCACCTCTGGAACCGATTTGATCGTATTCTCCGTCATATGGCTGGAGAAGTATGATCTCCGCTAGATCTCTGGTTAGCAAAGGGAGTGTCTGGAAGAACCAAAGCTGATTTCCAACCTAACCTGACATCTACTGCTTGTCTTGGGGCTTGGTATACAAGGGATCGGAATCCTCCTACAAGTCTGAAAGGTAAAAGTCTCAAAAAAATTTGGTTTCCTTCTTTCCTTTTTTTGGCATCCCCAGAAAATAAAAGATTGAGATGATTTCCAGAGAGGCAGAGACAGAGGTACATTACCCATGACCCCACTATTCTAAATCAAAGGAATGATCACACATTGTGGAAGCGAGGGAGAGGTAAATTACATATGACCCCACTATTCGCCTACACTTTGTCAAAAAGCTACAAAAAGTAGAAAGATCAATAAGATGAACATTAGTTGTTCATTGGGATTGATATAAAAAAAAAAGAGAAAGAAAGAATTGGGATTCAGAGAAGGGAGATAAAGAGAGAAAGGGAACAAGGATGAGAATGCCTGAAACTTGTTTGAGTTGAATCCAAGTGTTCATTGATCGATACTCCCAAGGTAAAGCCTACACCTTTATTTTTATGCATAAATGAAATCAGTAGAGGGGATAGACATACATGAATGTTTAAGTTGTTTGGCTAGATGTATTTGGTTGCTAAGCTAGGATATGGTATAATGTACTTCTGTAGTTGATAGATTTGAGATGTGGCTTGCAACAAAGTAAGAGGTGATGATTTTAAAGTTAAGATTTGATTGAGTCCCTGCTATTTTTAAACTTCTTCCAAAGACTAACTTATGGTTTGCTTGAGGACAAGCAAAATGTTAAGTATGGGAGAGTTGATATACCATGATTTTGACCCGTTTTTAATCATGGTATTGATATGTTTTTATGATAATTATATATGTTTTGGAGTCTATTAGGTATGTTTTCAGGTTCAGGAGCATTTTGGAGTAAAGTGATGATTTAGGTGCCCTTTTGGAGCTTAAAGGAGAGTTTTCTGAGATGACCATGAAGATCAGACAATAAGGATACATATCGATCGATACACACCCTTTGTAATCGATCGATGACGCTTCCGTAGAAGTTGAAGTCGAGATACTCCATCGATCGATGTACACCATGTACCATCGATCGATATGTACATCGATCGATACTGAGCGTGATGAGCAAGATTTACTTGTCCTACTTGAAGCCCAAGTCTTCCCAATATTACAATAATGCCCTTGACAAGTTTTTAACCTAATGGAACTCATATTTATAGTTTTGCCTATGTATTTTGGCTAGACATGCTTTTATTGTTCTAGTGCTTTTTATTGTTTCTTAAGTTACTATTATATTCTAAGCAATAAAGTATTTTCTTTTCATCTTATTCTATTACTATGAATCACTTGGCTATGTCTGAGTAGATTCATTTGTTAGATTTAGGGTTCAAATAGTTATGAGGGATTAGCCCCAACTATGGAGTGTTGAGTTGTTATATTCATTATCCAGATGAACCCTAATGCTTACATCTAGAGTAGCTAACTAGATGCATGATCATGGAAATGAATTAACTTGTTAATCATTATCCTGAAATCATTTGGCATAAGCTCAGATCCTTTTAGGCACGTGCGATAGGCGGTCTAGTTGAAATCTCGGGTGAACACAGTTTCAATTCGATCTGATGTTATATCGATCGATACTCCTATAGAGTAATCGATCGACGGCAATACATATCGACCGACACTGCGATAGCAACATCGATCGATACTGTCGGCATTCAGATCAATGGATGAGTCTAACTAGCGATAGCTATAGATTTGTCTAAGAATTGAAGTTCTCATATATTTGCAAGCAACTCGTTAAAACATCTATAGCTTTATAATCATGATTTTCTGAATAATAACATTGAATCTAACTACTTTCTTTTATTGTTTTAAAACCAAAACTCATTCTCTTGAGCAACTTACCATTGCTCACAACTGCAATTTACTGTTTTTAAACTTAATCAACCTAGCTTAATCACTTAGGATTATATCTTTTGTGTCTCTAGTACCTTGTGGATTCGATCCCTAAGTACTACGATTAAATCTCTTATTTGAAAGAGTAATTCACTCCTTAGAGTTAAACATTTGAGTGATATCACCTTTTAATACTCACATTTCTTCTTGTGATCCTCCTATATCCTTGCCTTGATTTCTTTCTCGACTTCTCTGAACTTCAGGAGTGCTTACTACTTTCAATGCTTTCAGTAGAGTAAAATGTTTCCAAAATACATTCATACATATTCGTGGTCCAAAATTTAATCAACCACAATGTCTAGCCACTTACAACACATACCTTTGATGTAAGACATTGGTACATCTCTTTATATAGTATGACTAAGCGGTAGTTTTAAGATTATTACAAACATCAAAGATACTGAAATCAAGCCATCATGAATAACAATCAGTAATTTTAACATATATATAAGAATGAATGAAAAATTGTATTACCATGCATTATTCTTGCTAACTAATTCCATAAACAAACGGAAATTATTACTTGCATCAACACCATGAACAAGATTTAACTTCAATCCTACCATAGATGTTATTAATACTTCAAAGGAACATGTTGAGTCATATTAAGACACTCAGAAGCGGTATGAAATCACTAAAAAGGTATAGAAGACCAATGTCAAATACAACACAACAATATCAACAAAAAACCAAGATGGAATCTACATATGATTATTTCCTTAGACATTACTGTTATATTAGTTTCAAATTAGGTAAAATACTTTAAAATAATAAATTAAAAATGATTGCGAAACATTTATAATACATAATCCGCACATACTGAAAATAAAATTTAGTATGTATTATAGTACCATTAAACACCGAAAAAGAATTTAGTAATAAAATAGTGGTAATGAACACTATTGTGTAAGATATCATTTTATTTTACTATATAACATATAATAAAATAAAATACATGACATTTTCCAAATTTCATAAGCATCAAAAGCATCATATTCTCTTATAAGGGCAATCTCAGTACGGTTATGTAAACAAGCATTAAGGATATCTAAAGAATATTTAATTAAAAATAATTATGAAATGTGGGAAGAGAAACAAAAATTGGTAAAAATATTGCAGCTGGAACTTTTATCTTGGGATCGATTCGTCTTGACCACTTAGTCATACCAATTATATGGATTAATTACGTATTCGTATGAAAAAATCTCATACAATTGATATTTTGACGTAGAAGTTTCTAGAATTTTCATGATTATAAAAGAAAAAAAAAAGTTCTCTAATGAGAACTCCAACAAAAGATAATTACTTATAAAATTATATTAAAATTATTAATGTTTTATCTTTAATATATCTAAAGTAACATATTCATCCATGGAAGTTCTCTAAAGTGGTTTTTTTTTACTAAATGCTCTAAGGTGTTCAATTAGTAAACTAGCTAAAATATACTGACCATGCATGTATTTCACATAATAATAATAATATTGATTGTATAGAAAGAAAAATAATAAAAATAATAATTTATCTGCGATAAAGTTTTATTATGTAAAATACCATTATATATTTTTACGTAATTAATTTGTATTTTGTTTGGTCCTTTATACTAAACCGTGTAATCTTCAGTTTTAAATTACAGAAATTGCATCTAATAATAACCTTAAAAAAAAAAACTAAATTCAAAAAGTAATAAAAAACTCATTTTTTCTTATATTTCTTCTTCCTAACTCGCACTTACTTTTCTCTAAAAAACTAATTTTATTTTTTATTTATTATTTTATCACAAATAACCCCCTTTAAATTAATGAATTTTCTTTTTCTAACGACTGTATTTTCTTATTAAGGTAAGCGTAAGCGAGAGTTTACATAATCTTCATGAAAAAGATTAGAAATTGAAACAGGTACATAGTTAAATTAATGAATTTATTTGTTAAAGAAGAAAAACTATTTGTAAGAAGAAAAAGAAGGAAACTATAATAAAACAAAAAAAAAAGAAACTGAAATGATTTTATTTTATAAAGAGGAGCGAAGACTGACACGACTCGTCTCTCATCGTCGTTCCTCGTGTTGGTCCTCTCTTCTCTCTTCTCTCTCTCAGGCTTTGGAATCGTCTTCTGGTAATTACCATTCCGATGTTATCTCTCTTACCATCCCTCCTTTCGAAATATCATTAAGTTGCTTCTCTTCTTCTTCGCTTTCTCCGTACTGGTAATCATCATCATCTTTGAATAGTCAAACAACTTTTAGATTTTGACCCAAAAAAAAATTGATCAAATCGTGTCTTTCTACTTTCTTTAGCGCTTCCATGATCGATTATTTGTTTTCTCGTTTGTCTTTGAATCAAAAGTGGGTTTGTAACAATCTGTCTTGTTCTCCTACTCTTTGCTTCAAGTTCTTGACGAGGAAGAGACCTTTAAAAGTGAGACTAGTCATAAGAAAGCTTGAGACTTAGAAAGTAAATAATTTTATTTTTGGGTATTTTTGTTTGGACAAATGTAGAAAAGAATGTCTTTTAAGGTAATAACCATAAATAGAAATTGAGATATGTCTGAAAATCAATAAAAATCAGACATCTTTTAGTCTTTATGTCTAATAAAGTTTTGTGATGCTTTCTCAATGTTACAGAATATACAGATACAACGCTTTCTTTGATCAGTGGTTACAAAGTTGTTGAATAAATTGGGGAAAAAAATGATCGACGCACCAAAGTTCATTGGAGGAAACAATACCAATTACTTTGAAGACTACCAAAAACTTGAAGGTTCCAACATGTCTATTGATAGCTTACAGACAACTGTTGTTGGTGTTTCTGTAGCAACCTCGAGGGATAACAGCAGTGTTGGGTCCAATGATTCCAATACACACATCTTAGGCCACCCTGGTCTAAAACCAGTGCGCCAACATTACACCGGTTCTACGGAGAACAGTGTTTATCGTCCAGGGAACCATGAGCTCAACGACGACGCTCTACAGCAAGCTTTGATGGACAGTAGATACCCTGTTGAAGGACTGGCGAATTTCGACGAGTGGACTATTGATCTAAGGAAACTCCATATGGGTCCTGCTTTTGCTCAAGGAGCCTTTGGTAAGCTGTATCGAGGAACGTACAATGGTGAGGATGTGGCTATTAAGATACTTGAGAGGCCTGAGAATGATCCGGAGAAGGCACAGCTTATGGGGCAACAGTTTCAGCAGGAAGTGATGATGCTTGCTACGCTGAAGCACGCCAACATCGTCAGGTTTATCGGTGCCTGCCGTAGATCAATGGTGTGGTGCATTGTTACAGAGTATGCCAAGGGAGGTTCCTTGAGACAGTTTTTGACAAAGAGACAGAACCGAGCAGTGCCTTTGAAGCTGGCGGTTAAGCAGGCGTTGGATGTGGCTACTGGAATGGCATATGTGCATGGACTTGGGTATATTCACAGGGATTTGAAATCAGATAATCTTCTAATCTCTGCGGATAGATCCATCAAAATTGCAGATTTTGGTGTTGCTAGGATCGAGGTCAAAACAGAAGGAATGACTCCAGAGACTGGGACTTACCGTTGGATGGCCCCGTAAGTCTATACATTTCTCCTTCTATACAATCTCCTTATGTTAATATCTTTTAGAAGCAATAGTGTTTTACCTGTTATGATGCATAACGTTTCTGCTATTCCATGTTCATGTCTTACAAGGCAACACTATACATTGTCCACTATTTCAATTACCTTGCCTCAGTTGTCTAATCCCATAGCACGATATCTGGTTGGTTATTTTGTACTCAGTGGCTGATAAGCTTTGGTGTCTAGGGCTATTAGTTCCATGCAAACCAAATCACAGATTCCAAAAAAGTATCATAGGACCATAAGCAGATTCTCCCTTTTATATAAGAAGAAAGGCATTGATTGAGGAAAAGACTTTTGTTTCCTGATTTAGGTTTCACCCACTTTGAGTATTATTTTAATTTGATTTTGATTTGTAAATAGTGTAGATCCACTAGCTTCCCAGCGGTGGTGATAGTCAACCATGCTATGGTGATTCAGGGATATGAATCTTATTTGATATCCCCTAGTAGAATCTTGAGCCAAGTTGAGAGAAGCATAATGAAATATGATGTGCCATAAACTTTTGCTTCTTATTTTCCTTTTGTTTGGACAAATGCTCTAAAGCCCCACAACTTTTAGTATTTTACTGGTCCCCCTCTGGCTACTGAGTAACACTAAAGACTCTTAGCATCAGCTTGAAACTAGAAGCAAAGGACACACATGATGAAATATTTGGAATATGTGCCACTAGAAATTTGGCAGTATTTTAACTTCTTAATATTACTCAATGCTTGTGTAATTTTGATATGGAAGTTTAAGTGGTAATTTAGCATATCCTGGCCCATAAATTTCAAATATGTTTCTTCTCAAATATGTTTGGTATCTGATCTTTATTTATTGCAGTCTATGAGTCCTCCTTTGTGCCCTTTATGCTTTCTGAACTGTTTTCTAGATCATTCCGGTACATCATTTTGCATCATTTGACATGTAGGTAAAACTATAATGGAAAGTGAATACTACTTGGTGTAGTAAGTCAACCAGAGAGATATTCCAAGCATATGCTATTACATAATTGCTTTTGTCAAACCCTTATTAAGTCAACCTCCGAGAATATAATCCAATTGTGTTCCAACTTTACTTGGAATATATATTAGCTCAATGCTTTTTACTGTCTACTAGCACTAGTTGTTTTTGCTATGGCATATGCTGAAGGATATAGAATGATAACAATATTTCATAAAAGCTTTTGATTAATTTAAAATGCTAATAGTACAAGTGAATCTTGTGATGGTATTTTGCAGGGAGATGATCCAGCACAGGCCTTACACTCAGAAGGTTGATGTGTACAGCTTTGGGATCGTGCTATGGGAGCTGTTGACCGGTATGGTCCCGTTTCAGAACATGACAGCTGTACAAGCAGCGTTTGCGGTTGTGAACAGAGGAGTGAGACCATCGATCCCAGACGATTGTCTTCCTGTGCTGAGAAACATCTTGACTCGTTGTTGGGACGCAGACCCTGAAGTGCGTCCTCCATTCACTGAGATTGTGATGATGCTCGAGCGAGCCGAGGCAGAGGTAATGAACAATGTTCGTAAAGCCAGGTTCAGGTGCTGTGCTCAACCCATGACCATTGATTGAGTGAGAGACAAGACAGAAACATAGGAAAAACATTTGAAAAGGAGATAAGTATTAATGTATATGTATGTTTTATGTATTTATCTTCCTTTGTGTATCCTCACTTGAGTGTGTGTGTAAAGGGAGCCTCTTCCAATTATTGACCCCAATAGTATTTATTTTATAAAAAAAGGAGATAAATTAATGACGATTATATAATAAGATGGTTGTAATGAAAAGAAAACCACAAGCTCTGATAAATATATTCACATTTGATTAACTGTTAATACCACTGATGTAACAAACAAAACCTCTAATAATACCACTGATGTAACAAACAAAACCTCTAATAATACCACTGATGTAACAAACAAAACCTCTAAATAGTTAAAGTACAACATATAACCCAAATGAATGGTTAATTGGTGTGTATGGAAAGTTTTAACTTATAACAAACCAATAATCGCAATATTGAATTTAAATTTCGTCAATATGATAACTAATCAATATTAGGTAAAGTTTCTTTCTTATTAGTAAAACTGGAGTTTGAAAATTAAATTAAATCTATTATATTAAAAGAGAAGTTATGACTCACTTCATATGTGATATTTTAGTTTTGACATTATAATATCTTTTCATATCTTTAATTTCTGTTTAAAATACAAATAAATAGTTTTAAGAAAATTTTAACAAAATCTTATAAATACCTTTTAGAATCTTTTCAAGATATAATTTCAAAAATTATTTTAACAAAATCTTATAAATACTTTTTAGAATCTTTTCAAGATATAATTTCTGTTTAAAATACAAATAAATAGTTTTAAGAAATTTAATCAGTACCAAATAAAATTAACTGTGTTACTACTTTACCACTAGGCTAGTAGCTCTTTCAATGTATTTACTAACACAGTTAATTTTATTTGGTACTGATTAAATATAAAAAAAAATTCTCTAAAAACTTAAATTTTTTAAAAAAAATTTCAAAAAAAAAACTGAAAATAAATAAATTTTCTATAAAATTGATTTTAAATTAAAATTTTATTTTTTATTAATAAAAATAAAGAAACCTCCAAAATTTTATTTTAGTAAAAAAAATTGGTTAAAAATTGAAATTAATTATACACACATAAAAAGATACCACATATTAATTATTTTAGCAGATACATGTAACTTTAATTATTTCCTTTTTCTTTGAATTTTTTATTTTTTTGGAACTTAAAAAAAAATGAAAATTTTGGAAGATTTTTGATTTTTTAAATAAAAATAAAATTTAATATTAAGTTTTAATTTCAAAATTTTTATAAAATAAATTCTTTATTTTGAAATTTTTTGAAATTTTAAAGATTTTTTTAAGTTTTTAGAATTTTCTTATATTCAATCAGTACCAATAAAAGTAAATGTGTTAGTAAATATATTGAAAGTGTCAGTAGCCTAGTGGTAAAATACCTTGCCATTTGATCCAATCAAAACAAATAAAATAAAATTTTATTTTTCTTAATAAAAATTAAAATCTTGCAAATTTTTAATTTAAAATATCCTAAAAACTGAAATTAATTATACACACATAAAAAGATACCCATATATTAAAATTAAATTAAAATGCTTAAAATAAATATTTTACCCATTATGAGTGCAATTTTAATTTTTAGCTGATACATGTAACTTTAATTATTAGCTTTTTCTTTGAATTTTTAATTTTTTGGAATTTAAAAAAATTAAATTTTGGAAGATTTTTGATTTTTCTAAAGAAAAAATAAAATTTTATTTTTAATTTTAATTTCAAAATTAATTTTATGGATCAATTCTTTATTTTTCAATTTTTGAAATTTTAAAGATTTTTTAAGTTTTTAGGGATTTTTTTATATTCAATCAGTACCAATAAAATTAAATGTGTTAGTAAATATATTGAAAGTGCCACTAGCCTAATGGTAAAATACCTTACCATTTGATCCAATCAAAACAAATAAAATAAATTTTATTTTTTCCTAATAAAAATCGAAATCTTGCAGAATTTTAATTTTAAAAAATACAAAAATTGAAATTAATTATACACATATAAAAAGATACTCATATATTAAAATTAAATTAAAATGCTAAAAATAAATATTGTACACATTATGAGTGCAATTTTAATATTTAGCTGATACATGTAACTTTAATTTTTTGCTTTTTCTTTGAATTTTTAATTTTTGGAATTTAAAAAAAAAATGAAAATTTTAGAAGATTTTTAATTTTTTAAAAGAAAAAAATATTTTATTTTAATTTTTAAAATTTTAAAGTTTTTTTAAGTTTTTAGAGAATTTTTTTTTTACATTCAGTGAGTACCAACAAAAATAAATGTGTTAGTAATTATATTGAAAGTGTCACTAGCCTAGTGGTAAAATACCTTGTCATTTGATCCAATCAACCCAAGGTCGAATCCAAAGGTCTACTTGTTTTTATTTTCAAATCACGTAAAACGACGTCGTTTCATCTCATTTGAAAACGATGTCGTTTCACGTAACACCTATATTTAATGTCAAGTTAACACAGTTTTAATGGTTTGTCAAAATGGTGAGTCAAACGTAAGTTTTTTAATAAACTAAAAAAGTCAACAAAAATACAGGTTTCTTTTGGCCAGGCTCGAGTACATATTTCTTTTGGCAATTCGTACAAAGTTCCTCAAATTTAAATACAAAATAAAATAAACAAAAGGAGGAAGAGATACACGAAACAAAAGCATCTAAATTCTTGTTTTGTACATGGGGCTTCTCACAAAAATTCAATTTTTTTTTTCTTACTCGCTATTTTTTATATATTTTTTTCTATTTTATCAATATGTAGTGTTTTTAGAAGACTTAATTTACTTTTAGTATAAAAAAAATACTTGACTTAGACACCACTACATGACTACATATCTGAACAAAAATAGCATATCAAAATTACACATGAACAGTGTTAACATCCATGAGCTTTTTATGTGGTGTGTTAGTAACACCATTCTAATAGCTAAAAAGTGTTTTTTTTTTTTTTTTTTTTTTTTGACAACAGCTAAAAAGTGTTTCAGTTGTGAAATCCAGCATTTAACATATTTTCACATGCTCTCCATTGTATATCTTGCATTTAAATGCTTTGATCTATGTATTTAACTTATGTTTGATTTTTTTGTATGCGTCTTATGTTTGTTTCTAAGAGTTTGGTTGATAGACTTCTCAGCAAATATTGTAGATTTTAATCGATGCATTTTTAGCTATCGGAATGATGTTTATGTTAGTTAGCAACATAACACATAATAATTTAGGGACGTTGTCATGCGAACCATATAATCAGAGCCGGTCTTAGAAATTATTGGGCCGGAAGCATATTTAAAAAAGTGTGTCCTATTTATATTAAACTTTTGTAAAAGAGAAAAATTAAAAAATTTCAAACATTTTGGTCGAACTCCCCACCTCCTATGCCAAAATAATGACCTTTGCATCTTGAACTATTGAATAATCTATGTAATTATGTGGCCGGTATAATTCATAATGTAGTGGCGACCGGAAACACCAGCTTCACTTGCTTCTGACCAAGACCGCCTCTGCATATAGTACATATAGTTTTTGGTATATTACTTTGTACAGTTTTGTAACCATGTATGACATATACTTAGGTGATAACTATTTTTCTCAAAATAATAAAAATAAATAAAAAAGAATAAAAAGATAGAGAAAAAACTGTATGGAAAACTTTGAAAAGGTGAAAAACTTTGAAACATTTGTTTTATATATATATATATATATATATATATATATATATATATATATATATATATATATATATATATATATATATATATATATATATAATTCTAGCTTTATTGCTATATAATATTAACAAAATAAAGATGAGTTGTCATTGGTGAACTTGCATCCCGTATTTTTTTATGATTATTGTATGGATAGTGGAATTGATATTGAACATTACATACTTCATGTTCATATACAAAATAGTTTTGTTAATTTATTGATAAATGCCTACAACTGTTAGCAAAACCACTGATTATGAGAACTGGTAACCTTTGTATGGGGACACATTATTTGACATGTATAAGAATTTATTTGGGTGAGATCACATTCATATCATAAAAACTTATCGAAAAGTTAGCATTGGGTGAGAACCAAATATTGCTCATCTATGGATCTTGGGTTGCGATGTATGCACCAATTTCACCTTTCTAATGTACAAAGATGAGACTTTAAAAAGGTTATGGATATATCTTAGTTGTCTATATCAATTTACAATATCTAGAACCACATATCGGTGATGTATTTATGTGATGTTTTATTGATTGTGATTTTGATGAAAATAATTTCCAAATCTAGGAGAGAGATTAGAAATAGAACATGTTATCAAATGGTCATTACCATATATGTTTCACCTTGATCCTCCTATTAAACAATTGAAATTAAAATTATGTTAAATTATGCATTTCTAGCATATCGGAAATCAGCTACTTTATGCATACAAATACCAAAACAATAACAAAATCACATTTATTAATTGGAAATTCTCATACTCATATAAAAATACCACATCAGTTTGAAATAGAAGATAATACACATGAAACTAAAATACATTTGAAGAATAATAGATCTATTTCCGAGAAATAAAAAGAAATTGATATATAAAATATCTGCAATATAATAAAAAACTTAGAAGATGGAACCTTAAGGATGGCCTCATGAATCTGAAGAAAACCATGATGATTATTTAATTACCTTCCTAATAAAAATATGAAGGGAAATTTGCCAAAAGGGGATCGAAAAACACAACTATTGTCCCCTTAGAATAAAATCAAATTTTGGCACTTTTGGACCTTCACTACCCTTTTTGTATATAAAAATTCAAAGTAAAAAATTTACAAGGTAAGAAATTGAGGAAAAATATACAATATGAAATAGAGTAGCATGTGAATATATGAAAAATATTTTTACATTCAAAAAATGTTTGGAATAGTAATTTCAAAAATTGGATAAATCGGGTAGTAAATCAGATCTACCATCTACGGCGGTTCAGAGTGTACAATCTACTAACAACTAATCTATCTAAAGGGCTTAGAATGCGTAATTCACCAAAAACATATACATCTACGCTTGAAGAATATGATAACTGACATTCCTTCTTTGTTATGCAGTTTCAGTAGAACATAGCATATAATAAAGACCCATGCGTCTACCTTGGCAGAACATATCTTCTTAATTTTAATGTTTTGTCTACGCTCGTGGGATTACGTTTCCACTGGTTAAACTAATGGAAAATTTGGTAGAATGTATCTTCTACCAACGGTTTATGAGCCACCATCCGAAAATCTAGCAAAATCTGGAAGTAAATATACTCTAAATATTTTTATTTCTTTTTTTTAATATATTTTGCCTTGAACGTGGGTCTTCTTCTTCTCACCGTGAAAAACCTTTTCTATTCTTGTAGTTCTTCCACTTCCAAGCTATCTAACAATGAAGATGCACATGTATACTTCATGTGGTTCGTGGAACTCGTCTGTAAGCAATGGATGGCGATTTGTTGTTGATGAAGGAAAAAGAGGTAGGTTACAAACTGTGGACACAAGTTCATCTTTTGAACACCTGAAGTTGATCGTGTGTGAAGACTTTGGAATTGATCTAGACATGGTCAATATCGAGTTAAGTTACTTACCTTCAGATTTGATGAATAGCATCAACTCGCCACCTGTTTTCATCACCAATGATAGGCAACTCAAAAAACTTCTAACATATTTGAAGATCAGAGCTTCTACGCGGTTATGTGTGTGTGTTCGATCTAAGGTGGATACAAAGAATATCAACGTCGAATTTGACTTGAATGAAGAAGGGACTACTGAGTCGCCTAACTCAAAAACTTTCTAACATCTTTTTATGCATAAACCTCTGTTTTTTGTTTTTCTGCAAGTTATCTTTCATACTCATGATCCGTTTCATGTTGATTTTAGCAGTGTTTTTTATTTATATTGAATTTAGATGTCTTTGAAACATGTCAATAACACTAGAAATCCATTACTTGTTCTTATTCAATGTAGATAGAAATAGAAAAACATTACAAAATATCAATCAAATTTGGAACAGAGACATAAAATACTGAGAATGGATCCTACACAACCAACATCTCGAGAGGCTTTATGCTTCATAACTTCTTCTTCCACCATCTTCAACGAAACACGCAGATCTTCAATTTCTTCTGCCATGAACGCTTGATGGTCATCCATCTTTTGAATCTCTTCATACAGAGCCTCATCCACCCACTTAAAAAGANGACATAAAATACTGAGAATGGATCCTACACAACCAACATCTCGAGAGGCTTTATGCTTCATAACTTCTTCTTCCACCATCTTCAACGAAACACGCAGATCTTCAATTTCTTCTGCCATGAACGCTTGATGGTCATCCATCTTTTGAATCTCTTCATACAGAGCCTCATCCACCCACTTAAAAAGATGTTGCTCTTTTTTCTCTGGTTTGGAACAGAAAACAAATTAAGTCTCAACACAGAAGAATTGATAAGTATTTATATATGACATTTACCTGTAAAGCAATCTCACATCTGAAAAACCGTCGGTATGGATTCTCATTTGTTTTTGAAACGTAAGTGACAATCCCCCTCCCACACCAGCATCTGCGAGGGATTCCTTCAATGTTGTTCATGTTCGCCATATTTTTCGAAAAGAAGAAAGAAAGACGATGAGGAAAAGTGACCAAATTAGGGTAGATGATATACGTAACATGATTTTTGTTCTTATTGTTTAGGGTTTCATTATTGGTTTAGGGTTTCATTATTGTTTAGGGTATGGATTTACCAAGATTTTTGTAACATGATTTTTGTTCTTTTAAAAGATGATTACTATATAACATTTACATTTTATTATTTTATTAACTTTTAAAATCTGCAAAATTATAAAATAGTATTTCTTTCTAACAAAGTACAAAGATTCAAATAAGAGATAGGAGTTTAGGGTATGGTTTATCTTATTTCTTTACTTAGGCAGGGTATAGGGTTTCATTATTGTTTAGGGTATGGATTTACCAAGATTTTTGTAACATGATTTTTGTTCTTTTAAAAGATGATTACTATATAACATTTACGTTTTATTATTTTATTAACTTTAAAATCTTATAAAATAGTATTTCTTTCTAACAAAGTACAAAGATTCAAATAATCAATATCCAGAGCTTCGAATTAAAAAAAAAAAAACTTCCATACCCTGAAGCTCGAACCCAGGTTTAGAGGGAGAAAGTAGAGGTAGCTTACCAGCAGAGTCATTGTCATTCATTGTTAATGCTCTCATACTATAAATATATATCTTCTTTGTGATTAATAAGAAAATACAAAAGTTGCATTAAATACTAAGGACTAAATTGGATTTTCATTATAGTTTATTCTAAGGGGACATGAATCATGAAATTTATTCTAAGGAGACAATAATTGTGTTTCTTAGTCCTCTTTTGGCAAATTTCCCAAATATGAATCAAACCAAAATGTATGAAGATATGTTTTTAATCATACTTTCAAAGAAAAAATAATAAAGAGTGTGAGTCTAGAACCCAAAATAAAATTTTGAATGTCAAAGACGACCTGACTGGATAAAAGGAAAAGATGCAGTATTTTGATTTGCTTAACTAGTTATGGGCAAAAAAGTCGGAACCGAAGATCCGAACTGGAACCGAACCGAAATCTTCAAATATCCGAACGGTTCTTATATTTATATATCCAAAATAACCAAACCGAACCGAAACCGAATAGAGAACAGAACGGATACCCAAATATATACTAATATTAATTTTAAATACATATAACATAACTAAATATATTATTTTAATTTAAAAATCTATTAAAAGTATCCAAAATAGTTGAAGATAACTAAATAATTATAAACTATCCGAATTACCCAAAAGAATACGGATTATTCTATCCGAAATATCCAAAGTAATTCGAAGTATCCAACATTTGTATCTAAATTATTTTAATATTTGATATTTTATCCTAAATAACCGATAATTTATCTGAACTACCCGAATCCAAACCAGAACCAAATGAGAACCGAATTTTCAGGTATTTTCTAGTTCCTAGTTTTACTATCCAAACCGAACCGACCCGAAACTATCCAAACCAAACCGAACCAAAAATAGGTCAAGTAGTAAATGGATCCTCTAACCTTCTATCCGAATTATCCGAAACTGAAAATACCCGAACCGATATCCAAAACGCTCAGCCTACGCTTAACAAACAAAAGCTAGGCATATTGGAATCATATTTGAAGTCATGAAATCAATTAGATACAAATGAGTTTATGTTCGAAAGCAAAATGAGAAAAATAAGATTATGAGATATAAGGCTTGATTCGTGACTTCCTGGTTTTTTCAAAGAATTAGAAGAGATTATAAAGAATACATTCTTCAGTTATGGATGCATTCACATTTGTGTTGTTTACATTTGATAATCAATATTTGAGATAATAGTTTTTATTTCTAAAATAAATATATTTTATTACTAATATGATTTTTCTAAGTATAAATTGTATTAGAACTTTAAAATATTATTTTCATATAACAAAGACTTATTCTTGGGTTCACCCCCTAGGGTGAACCTCTAGGTTCACCAACCAATAGGATGATGTTATTTCATATTTGATAACTTTTAAAAAAGGAAACAATTGTCAAGTTATATTATGTTCTTAAAATAAAAATAGAAAAAATAAATAAAAATATTAATATTTACAGAATAATATTTAAAAAATATTTTAACATTATATTATGTTTTAAAATAAAATAAAACATTAATAATTGCACAAAATAATTTAAAACAAAGAATATTTTAATATATCTTTAAAATAAAAACATGTGTTTAAAATAAAAAGATAAAAATAAATAAAAAATAGTATCTAGTTAGTATTAATTTACCCAAGGGTTAAGATTTTTCCAAAGGGTTTATGATTTACCCAAGGGTTTAGGGTTTAGGATTAGGGTTTAGGATTTAGTATTAGGGTTTAGGCTTTATGATTAGAGTTTAGGGTTTAGTGTTTTAGTGTTAAATATTTTCTTAAAAAGTTTTTTTTTTCGTTTGTGTAATATTATTATTTTTTATTTAGTTTTTGTACTTTTATTTTAAAAATATAATATAACTTAACAATATTTTATTTCCTTTTTAAAAAGATATCAAATATAAAATAACACCATCCTATTGGTTGTTGAACCTAGAGGTTCACCCTAGGGGGTGAACGTAAGAATAACTCTATAACAAAAACGTTTAGCAGTCAAACATTAGTTAAAGTAAAGCTTGGCATTTAACTATATAGTAATAAAATTGTTTAAAAGGAAACTAGCGCGAATAAAAAATGAATAAGGTTGCCGTCTCATCAAAACGACAAAGCGCTGCCTCATAGGGCGACCTTCGTAAAACAAATAAACACACTCTTCAAATCAAGCGGATGATAAAATAGTATCAATATGTTATAGAATTAATGTTTCGCAGAAACTATATATTTTCATTAAACTATTTGATAAACTGACAAAATAATAGCAACATACTAATTAAAATTATTGTGTATAATATATAATATAAATTTTAAATATAAATATATTTATTTTATTTAAAAATATAAAAATTATCTTTAAATTTAAAAATAAAGAATATTTTCTAAATAACTCTTTTATAGTTTTTTTTTATCATAAATGAAGTTTTTTCTTTAAAAAAAATGACCAAACGAAATTTTATTAAAAATGTAAAAGACCATTCTACCATTTGTTTAATAGATATATAAATGTCAAATTATATATTTTCAAGTTTCAATTTTTTATAAATTTAATTTTGCTTTTTATAAAAAAATATTTCTTTCCCAAATTTTGCTTTTTGAAATTTGAAATACTTTTAGAAACTATTTTTCAAAATTTTTATTTATAAATGTAATATTTATTTTCTATTTTTGAAAAACTCAAAATCTAGGATTAATTAACCTAAAATTTTAAATGTTATATTTACGTTTAATAAAACATATTTTCATCATTTTTAATTTGGAGTCTTTCTTTTGTGGAAAAATAAAATAGTACTAAATAGTTTTTCAAAAATAAATTTTATCTTTTAAAAAAGAAAATTTTAGAATTAAAACATTTTTAGTTTAAAAAATATTTCACAATGAAAAATATAATTTATTATAAAAATTATTAAAAAATAAATTTTATGTTTAGATGTGAAATATTATTATTGTTTAAAAATATATTTTTTAAAAATGATTTAGAAAAATATAAATTCTATTTTTGGATTTAAACATAATTTTATGCTATTATTATATATAATAAATAAATCATATATTTTCTTAATTTTGTAAATTATAAATACAAATACTCTAATAAAAGCTCTTTATGATAGTACAGAGACATTTGGATAGTAATAGCATTTGATAAATATTTTTTCTATATCAAATATTTTTCTAACAAATATTGATTAAATAATAAGAAACATGATGCATATAATGTTTTGCTAATCGAGACTTTATGTTTTGTCACAACGCGTGTGATACCGCTATTACTTAGGTTTTGTGATAGCGCGTGTGACACAGGTACAATGAGTGAGGGTGGGACTATGAAAAGGAATTTACCAATAAATTACAAGAAATAAATAAACAAAAAAAAAGGAAAAAAAATTAGAGAGGTGGGAAAGTAAATGGGAAACGAAGACTGACGCGTCTTCTTCTTCTTCTTCTTCTTCTTCCTCATCATCATCATCTCCTTCTTCCTCAATCTTAGGTTTCTGATTTTTTCAAATCTCTGGATTTGATTTGAATCGGAGGTTAAGGTTTTGCGATTCGATGAGTTAGGGGTAAAGTAATTGCTTGAAGTTGAATCCGATGTTTGTCTTCTCTACGATCTTCTTACTCATCACCGGGTGAGAAAGGCGCGTGTATTTAGAAAAGCTCTAGAGGTAAACCCTAACTTCTATCTTCTACCCTACTTGAATCATCGGATCTGTGTGTTACTTTTGTATGTTCTAATCTCTTTTTTCTCTTAGCTATCAAATTTAATTTCTTTCATTTTTTTTCTGTAATTTTTTGGGGAAAATGAAAGTCGAATCTAATTGTAAATATATAACCTAAGTTTTTGTGCTTGCTTGATTTCTATGTTTTCACTAGCTTATTTATCTAAGGGCGGTGCATGGTGGAGAGCTCTTTGAAATACAAGCTCAAGGTTCTTGCTTTCAGTTTTTATTTTTAAAGTAAACCAGCTTCTGATGATTAATTAGAACATGCTATTTTTAGCATCTTTCTGCTTTTGGCGTATGTTGTAGTGATTGCTTTGTCTTATCTTTGTTTTAAAGATCTTATTGGATCTGTGCATTACTTTTTTTTTGTCTTCTTGGTTTCGAATTCATAGCCAATGTCTCTTTTAGTATGTAGCTATCAAAATTGTTTTCTTTTTTCTCTGTAATTTTTTGAAGGAATTGAAATTCTAATCTCAGGTAAAGAGTTAACCTAAGTTTGTGTGCTTGCTTTCTTTATTTGTTTTCACTATCTCAGGGAGTGCATGGTGTAGAGCTTTTTGAATTTACAGGTCAAAGGTCTCCAAGAAGCAACAAAAGCTCAAAGGCTCTTACTTTCATTTCACTAGTAAGTTTCTTTACAAAGTAAACCCACCTTGATGATTAGTTTATCTCTATGCCTTTGGTGTATGTTTTAGTGATTGCTTTGTGTCTTGTTTAGTTCTAAAGATTTTTTTATGTGTGCACTTGCAGTTTGGTCAGAGAATCTTAACACGTTAAACTGGAAAATATGCTGGAAGGAGCAAAGTTCAACGTGTTAGCTGTTGGGAACCACAACAACGACTATGCTTTCACGCAAGAGTTTTACCAAAAGCTTAACGAAGGTTCCAACATGTCCATGGAGAGTATGCAGACGAGTAACGCTGGAGGCTCTGTGTCTATGTCTGTTGACAACAGTAGCGTTGGTTCAAGCGACGCTCTCATTGGCCACCCGGGGTTGAAGCCACTGCGCAACAACGTCTACTCACTCTCCGTTGGGCAAAGCGTGTTTCGCCCCGGGAAAGTTACACACGCCATGAACGATGATGCCTTAGCTCAAGCGCTGATGGATGGAAGGTACCCAACACAAGGGCTGGCCAACTATGAAGAGTGGACGATTGATCTGAGGAAACTCCACATGGGTCCTCCTTTTGCTCAAGGGGCTTTTGGTAAATTATACAAAGGGACTTACAATGGGGAGGATGTAGCCATCAAGATACTTGAGCGGCCAGAGAACAGTCCTGAAAAGGCACAGTTCATGGAACAGCAGTTTCAGCAAGAGGTGTCCATGCTTGCGAATTTGAAGCATCAGAACATCGTGAGGTTCATCGGTGCGTGTCGCAAGCCCATGGTGTGGTGTATAGTGACTGAGTACGCTAAAGGAGGTTCCGTGAGGCAGTTCTTGACGAAGAGACAGAACCGGGCAGTGCCTTTGAAGTTAGCTGTTAAACAAGCGTTGGATGTTGCTAGAGGTATGGCTTATGTCCATGGACGCAACTTCATTCACAGAGATCTCAAGTCAGATAACCTTCTCATCTCTGCTGATAAGTCAATCAAGATTGCGGATTTTGGTGTTGCAAGAATCGAAGTTCAAACCGAAGGAATGACACCAGAAACTGGAACTTACAGATGGATGGCTCCGTAAGTTTCAAAACAGATTCTTGATTCTTGATTCTATTTGCAATTTACATATATATATTGATTCTTTATCTGTTGATGGATGCAGTGAGATGATACAGCATAGAGCCTACAATCAAAAAGTGGATGTGTATAGTTTTGGGATCGTGCTTTGGGAGTTAATCACAGGACTGTTACCGTTCCAGAACATGACAGCTGTACAGGCTGCGTTTGCTGTGGTTAACCGAGGGGTCAGACCAACGGTCCCAAACGATTGTCTCCCGGTGCTGAATGAGATCATGACTCGGTGTTGGGATGCTAACCCGGAAGTGCGACCATGTTTTCTTGAGGTTGTGAGTCTGCTTGAAGCTGCGGAAACAGAGATAATGACGACAGCCAGAAAAGCCCGTTTCAGATGTTGCATGAGTCAGCCAATGACGATTGATTGACTGAAATAAAATCTCAAGAAAACAATAAGAGAGTGAGAGAGAAAGAAAGAAAGAAGAACATATTTAAGATAAAGGGCTTTTAGATATATTAAGTAATGTTTGTCTGTCTGTGTGTGTTTGTGTATTTATAAAAATCTGAATGTAATTTGTTTTCTCAAGATAGGAGAAGTAACCATAATGTTTTTCTGCTCCCTTTTGTGTATTATCCATAAAGTTATTGTTGGTTTTAGTTCCAGTGACTGCACCTCTACTCGTGGTGGTGGTGTCTGCCACATCGCTTTAGAAGTTATCATATAAACAGAGAAATTTGAAGTTTTGGTTGTCTAAAGTGAGCATTACTAGGGGTGGGCACAATTACTTGTTACTCGGCTTGTACTCGCTACTTGATTCGTACTTGGTTCTTAAAATCGCTACTTGATTCGTACTTGGTTCTTAAAATCGAGTACTCATTTTGTCCGATTCGAGTATCAAGTCGTTTGTTTCAATTACTTACAAGTACAAGACAAGTACAAGGTACTAAAATAAAAATAACTACTTGGCGTTGTTGGCTTGTTACTCGTGATTTATTACTTGATTTATTACCCGTTTTTTATTTTTAGACAAACAAATCTCTAAATTATAATCAAATTACTTGTTTATAAAACAAATAAATTAAAAGTGATATATTATAGAAATATTTTAAAATTTTCTTTTAATTTTATATTTATCATAAATCGATTTAAAACATATGAAAAGTAAATAGATATTCTTTATTAAAAATTGTTTAGATTATAATTATAATTAACTAAATGTTTTTAAATTCTTATACAAGATTTAAGTAGCAAACGTTAACAAACTTTTATTAAATAATTTATAAATAATTATATAATCATTTATAAATTAGTTGAGATGCAACAAGTAGTAAAATGGAGCAAGTACTTGCAAGTATACCATTTTTTAGCAAGTAATTGAAAGTGCAAGTACTCGTTTTTAATAAACCAAGTACAAGTCCAAAATTTTATTACTCGAACAAGCCAAGCCAAGTACCAAGTAAGCCAAAAATGACAAGTACTTGGTTTGTGCCCACCCCTAAGCATTACGGATCAAGACCAGGAAGATTTGAAGTGGACCTTGATTGGTTTTGAAAATAGACACAGTGCCGCTCACACTCCTATATTTGCTTCTGTACGAGCATTTATAACTTTTAATCTATCACTATGATTTTAAGCTTTAATTATTTTCATTATATATATTTTTACTAGGTGATTGTTTTGTGTTTCATGCACATCTCCTATATCTTAAAGAAGAAGCACTACAACATTTCTTTTTTGTAGACACGTATCATTACCACAGTCATTCTTAAAATCTTTAAAAAAATATGTTTATCCATCTAAAATATAATAAATTTTTTATTAAACTAATTATAAATGACTTAGTAATTTTTTTCATTTTTTCCTTAAATAAAAATAACGGAATTGCCAAATATGGTCAAATAATATATGATAATTAATAATTTTCGATAATAAACATTTGATAAAATAAGTGTATTTTCAAAATTTTAACTTATTAAAATAAATTAAAAAACTACATTAACTATATAATAAAAAATTAGTTTTTTTCGTATATATGCTATACTTTGAATTTTTTTAAACAACTATAAATGACTAAAGTTGTTAAAAAATCTCACATTAAATTTTTTGTGATCTATGGTTAATTTTTTTTATAACAAAATAGAAATAATTACAAAATTATATAAGTAAAAAGTCTCATTTAATATATATATATATATATATATATATATATTGTTCAAAATAAATTATGTACCATATAAAATATATATGTATTTTAATTTCTAATTTGCTTTGATTTTTTTTGATAAAAATTTTGAACAAATTTTGACGACTTAATATTTAGTTTTAAACTTTGCATAATTTTTTAAAATTATAAATTACTAAAAAATGTTTAAGATCCAACACAAAAAAAAATTAATCAGTGATATAAAATATTTGTTATAAAAATATAAAAATGAACAAAAACATAATATGAGTATAAATTATAATTTAACCGATATAAATATTAAAATGTATTATATTTCTACGATAATATCATTTAAACTTAATTGTATATCATATAAAATAGAAAAAAATCTGTTTAAATTAATAAAAGTATTTATATGTTTACACCAAATTAATTATATACGTAATAATTAATAATTTTTTAATTATCCATATATATTTATTATTTTATAATATGTAAAAAACATATAATACGTAAAACTCATGTATATAAAATATTCATTCCGCGCAAGGCGCGGATCCTAACCTAGTATATAAATATTTATAAAACAATTGATTAACAATATCATTTCTTATAGATTGCAAATAATTTCTGATGTATATGTGTGAAAGAAAATAAAAGATTATAATAAGTACAGTACATTGATATCTTGATATCCAATAAGATGTATGACTTTGAGTACAAAAATTCGGATCAATTTATTTATTTATTTTGGTATAGTTTATTTCATATATTCTTATAAATTTAACTACAACTTCTTTTGATTCTAAACATGTTAAAATCCTATCAAGTTTTAAACTGTATTTAGTTTTATTCATCTTCTTGAAATAATTCGGGGTATTTTTCTGGGGAAATTTCCAGAAATAACACTTTCCAGATACCACTTTTCAACTTTACACTAACCAACTTTACCATTAAAATTTTAATAGTCAAAATACTATTAGAATTTAGGGTTTAGGGTTTTGGGTTTAGGATTGATAGCTTAGAGTTTAGTGTTGATTTTTAGGGTTTACGGTTTACTTTTTAGGATTTAGAGTTTAGGGTTTAAGGTTTAGTATTGATATTTTAGGGTTTATGGTTGATTTTTAGGGTTTACTTTATAGGGCTTAGAGTTTAGAATTGATGTTTTAGGGTTTAGGGTTAATATTTTATTTATTTTATGTATATATATAAAGAACAAGGATATAAGAGTCTTTTATCCTTTAATAAAATGTGTATTTTTGAAAATGTTCATTTGTTGATGGTAAACTTAAAAATAGTACCACCAAAGTGGTATAATTGAAATTCTCCCATTTTTCTGCGTGTAAACATCAAGATCAGTTGAGAAGTATAAACCATTTAGGAAGAATTTCAATTATACCATTTTGGTGGTACCACTTTTCATATTTACCATCAACAAATGAACATTTTCAAAAATACACATTTTATTAAAGGATAAAAGACTCTTATATTCTTGTTCTTTATATATATACATAAAATAAATATTAAATAAAATATTAACACTAAATTCTAAAACATCAATTCTAAACTCTAGACCCTAAAAAGTAAACCCTAAACCCTAAAAATCAACCCTAAACCCTAAAATATCAATTCTAAACCTTAAACCCTAAACTCTAAACCCTAAAAACTAAACCCTAAACCCTAAAAAATCAACACTAAACCCTAAACTATCAATCTTAAACCCAAAACCCTAAACCCTAAATTCTAATAGTATCTTGAGTATTAAAATTTTAATTTGGTAAAGTTGGTTAGTGTAAAGTTGAAAAGTGGTATCTTGAAAGTGTTATTTCTGGCAATTTTCCAACCATTTATGATACCGGCATTGCATCATATCCCCAATATTTGATGCACTTTTTTCTAATAAGATGTATTTTTATTTGTGTTACTTTAAAGACCAGGTGAAATAAAGTTTGATTAGATATTTACATGAAAGTTGATACATGTGATATGAAATTTGTTCAGTAAATTGATTGTTTGATCAAAAACCTTTTAAATATCTTGATAGCGTGGAAGAATCGTAACCTAATGTTTAAGTTTTAAATCTTTCTACACCAAGTTTGGAATTACAAAGAATGCAGTTTATTGCAGAATTTATGATGTATTTTTTTTGTGATTATATGATTATGTGATGTGTAGGAATCATGTACATCAAAGATGTCGTACATGAAGAATTTCCGTCAATCTGAGTGTAAAAGAGAAAACTTCATCGAAATGATCCGTTGAGTTGTATGTTGCAGATAGTTTATTATTACTTGTTACGGAAATATAGATTAACTAGGTGATTTTCCCGTGCTCATGCACGGACATAAATATTTATAAAATAAATATATTATAATAATTTATTGATATTTACTTTAAATTTTAAATTAATTTAGAATTTGTAGGTATAATTTATATGAATAATATTATATTAATTTGATTATATCTATAATTTTAAATATGTTATACTTTGTCAATTTTATTGTTTTTACGGTTGATTTAGTTATCATTTGGATATATTAGATTCTATCTATTTCTTTGAATTCAACTATAATCTTTTTTATCCTAAATATATTAAATTTTTGATTAATTGTCTTATTTGCATTTATGTCGGTTGTTATCTTAGAAATATAAGTATATCTAGTAAGATTATGTATAACTTAAGATTTTTTGTGTTTAGAAATAAAAAAATTAAAACTAAACTGTCTGATTCTAAATTACATACATAAGTAACTAATACATTTTTTGAAGCTTGTGAACACATATCAATATTTACAATATTTAGATTGATTGGATGAAAAACTGAAATTTATTTTAAATAATTTTTAAAATAAGGATTTTGATTTGCTTAAGTATTTTGATTATGGTTATATTAAGTTCCACAAACATAAAAACAGAAATTAAAAATCAAAAGAGTTATTAAGAAAACATATAATTTTAAAAATTAAAATATATTATATCTACTTCGTTAAATTATATAATGTTATGATATTTTAAAATAATTGTAGTTATTTAATAAATAAAAATAATCTTAAAATTTATTTTTAGTTTTGTTTTTAATATCTGTTAAAATATGCAGTAAATTTTTTTTATTGTTTTTGAGAAATTATATTATATAAGTAAAATAGAATTTATATGTTTTGTTGTATTGTGAGATATTATAGTCCAATAAATATACTAAAAATATAAAAACTATAAATAATTATCTAATTATTAAATTAAACATATATCAAGAATACAAATTATAAAAAATAATTCAATTAAACATATATATCAGTTTATGTTACTTAATTATTTTATGTAATCATCTAATAAAATAGATAGATATATACCAAAAAAATAATTACTTTGAATATATATACATATATATATATATTTTTAATTATTTTTTTAAAGAAAAAAATATTTCTTTTTCTAATATCAAGATTAGTTGTGTGAATTTTTTTTACGAAATCACATTATATACAAATATTGTTTTTCATCTAAGAAGATATAGATATGAAGTATTTTATTACTTCAAAAGTATATTTTATGTTATTTAAAATATATTTAAATTAAATATTACTATTCTGTGAACTTTCCGTTTTTATGAAACCATATTTCTATATACTTATATTTTCGTTTTAAATAGTTTTGTAAACTTTATAAATGTTTCCTTTTTATTTTATATTTTTATTGTTATTTGGAAAATTTTGAAAAGGAAATAATAATTTTTAAATCTATTTTTTAATTCATTAGGGATATCATAGTAATCAACCATCGTGAAAGTTAACGTGAGCGCGACACATAAGAAAGTGACTTCTCAAATAATATTATAGAGATTATGTGATGATGTACATAATGTTCGAAAAGTAGTATGATTGTAAAGAACTAATACATATTTTTGAAATATTATGTTTAACTGAGACTAACAAAATAATGATTTATGTCTTGTATCCATATCTTGTTTCTTGAAGTGAATGTAATATATTATATTTTAAAAACATCAATACTATTAGACAAAATGGCGATAAAAGTAGTTGCAGACGTGATGTAGATCAGTAGATGCACTAAAAGTTTTCAAAATCAAGACTGAAAATTTCATATTTAAAACTCATATTCTCATTTGACATCGAGAAAACCGGATGCATACGGTTTGTTTTGGAGTTCCATATCTGAACCAAACTTTATATTTCCGGTAATTCATGTATGTTAATGTTGTTGAAATTTTCAAGTATTAAATAGTTTTTCATGGGGTTTCAGATTCTATTTTCGTAATTCTAAGTATTTCATTCAGATATATATTTTCTTGTTTTTGAACAAAATATCCAAAGCGAGTTTAAAATCTGTTTTGGATATTTTTTATTCTCAAATTAAGAACTTAATCAAACTGGAAGTTATGATCAAACTGGAAACGAAATGAATCAAACTGTAATAATATGAATGCTTCTGAGGATCCAAAACTCGTTTACCTAAGAGATGTGAAAACAATCGGGTTTATCCAAACTGACTTGAATAACCGAATGTTCAGGCCTAATTGTGTGTTTATGAAAAATCACTACAAGAAAACACGCCTTTAACGAGGAAACATTACGAGGAAATATTTTCCTCCTAATGTTACGTGTACGTAACAAGTCGATTACGACGATTCGTAATGAACAAGTAAGGTTACAATGAAACGCTTTCGTCTTAAACTACAAGTAAATTTACGACGAAGGTATTTGGAAAAGAAAGATTCGTTGTAAAGACGAAGTAAAATTACAAGTACATTACGAGTAAAGTTTAACCGTTTATAGTAAACAAAAAAGTGTTCTTAAGTAACAACATTCGTTGTAACAAGGATGTAAAGCATGTACAAAAAACTTGTAAAATCGTAGTAAAATGATTCCTTGTAAATTCGTTGTTAACTCTTTACCAACCAAGCTCGAAAATTTCCTATATATATGTCATTCATAATCATTTCTAAAAACACCACAAACAAAAACAAGCAAAAAACGAAAGAAAAAGAATTCGATAACTTATGTATCGAATTTCCAAGAAAGTAAAAGGCGCGAACAGTCACCAGAACAGTTCTTATCAGCTTTGCGTAGCTTTTCTTCGAGAAAACGATGAATAGCTACTCGGAGTTATAAGAATTGTTCTGGTAACTGTTCACGCATTTTATTTTTGTTTAAGTAAATAACTTTCGTTGTAAAGGCGTCGTAAATTTACTAGTGCTTTACGACGAAAACTGGTAGGTGAACACGAGTTGAATGTGTATTTGAAGTCGTTGTAACCTATTTGTTAGAGACATGTAATATCCTTGTAAACATATTCCTTGTTAATACGTTGTAAATTTTCACCTACCAATTTCCGTGGATCGCCTATATATATGACCATTTCTCATTTCTCATTTCATACCACCACAAAAAAAAAAACAACTCAAAAAATGTCGGATGGAAGAAATATTTTCGAATTGCGGAGTTGGATGTATACGCATAAAGATTCTGACGGTAGAGTGACGAATGCATTTCTTAGCGGGCTTGAGACGTTCATGAACCAGGCAGCATGTACACCGCTCACACAGGAAAGTGGTAAGATGTTCTGTCCTTGTCAGAAATGCAAGAATTCAAAATTTGCCAATACTAAAACTGTCTGGAAACATTTAGTACACAAAAGTTTTACACCGCAGTATTATATTTGGTTTCAACATGGAGAGGGTTATGGAGGAAATGAAGCTAGTAGTAGTAATAGTAATTTTCAGAATGTCAGTAATAATCATGGTGTTGAACAGATGGTAGATCATGATAGGGTTTACGACATGATTACTGATGCATTTTTAGAAACTACTACAACAATAGCAGATGAAACTGTTCATGCTGAAGAACCTAATTTGGATGCAAAAAGGTTTTATGAAATGCTAGATGCTGCAAATCAACCAATCTACACTGGTTGTAGAGAAGGTCACTCTAAATTATCTCTAGCAGCTAGGATGATGAATATTAAAACGGATCATAATTTACCTGAGAACTGCATGAATGTATGGGCCGAGTTGTTTAAAGAGTATTTGTCAGAAGACAACGTGTCAGCTGAATCTTATTACGAGATTCAGAAATTGGTTTATAGTCTTAGGTTGCCATCGGAAATGATAGATGTTTGCATCGACAACTGCATGATCTACTGGAGAGATGATGAGAAGCTAGAAGAGTGTCGATTCTGCAAGAAGCCACGATTCAAACCGCAAGGACGTGGAAGGAATAGGGTACCGTACCAAAGGATGTGGTATTTACCAATTACAGATAGGCTGAAAAGATTATATCAATCTGAGAGGACTGCCACAGCGATGAGGTGGCATGCTGAACATGTCCAGCGGGATGGCGAGATTGCTCATCCATCAGATGCAAGAGCTTGGAAACATTTTAACAAGGTACACCCAGATTTCGCAAGTTCTACTAGAAATGTCCATCTTGGATTATGCACAGACGGATTTAGTCCATTTGGAATGTCTGGGAAACAATACTCTTTGTGGCCAGTCATTCTTACGCCGTACAACCTGCCTCCGGAGATGTGCATGGAACAAGAATTTCTATTCTTGACAATATTAATCCCTGGTCCGAAGCATCCAAAGCGGTCGTTAGATGTTTTTCTTCAACCATTGATACAAGAGTTGAAAGACTTGTGATCAGAAGGGGTGAGGACGTATGATTGTTCCTTGAAAAATAATTTTACGATTTGAGCAGTTCTGCTTTAGACGATAAGTGATTTTCCTACTTATGGTATGCTTTCTGGTTGGACTACACATGGAAGGTTATCTTGTCCACATTATCTTGGATCAAAAGATGCTTTTCAATTGAAGAATGGTAGGAAGAGTTGTTGGTTTGATTGCCATCGTAGATTTCTTCCCCTTACCCATCCATACCGAAGAAATAAGACATTGTTTAGGTACAAAAAAGTTGTAAGGGATAGTCCTCCTCCATATCTCACTGGAGAACAGTTCATAGCGCAAATTGATTACTACGGAGCTCAGGAAACTGTTCCACGTGGAGGAAACTGGCATGTTCCTGGAAATATGCATGATGGATATAGGGTCAGTCACAATTGGCATAAGAAGAGTATATTTTGGCAGCTGCCTTATTGGAAGGATCTTCTTTTACGCCACAACCTCGATGTTATGCATATAGAGAAGAACTTCTTTGACAACATCATGAATACAATACTGAACGTCCCAGGAAAGACAAAAGATAGCAAAAAGTCAAGGATGGACTTACCTGATATTTTCTCAAGAAGTGAATTATATATCAAAAGCAATGGAAGCATTCCAGCTCCTACCTTCCGATTTTCATCAGAAGCGAAGACGACTTTGTTTAACTGGGTTGAATCAGAAGTTAAGTTCCCTGATGGATATGTCTCTAATCTTTCAAGATGTGTTGAACAAGGTCAAAAGTTCTCAGGAATGAAGAGTCATGACTGTCATGTGTTTATGCAACGACTACTTCCATTCGCTTTTGCTGAGTTGCTTCCAGCAAAGGTACATGAAGCACTTGCAGGTAAATATTGTTGATTAGTTAATAATATATATACATATATTATGAAATGTTAATATTATATATGCAATATATGCAGCCATTCGAGCATTCTTCAGAGACCTAAGCACACATACATTCAAGGAAGAAGTTATCGAGCAACTTCATGAGAACATTCCGATCATATTGTGTAACTTAGAGAAAATTTTGCCTCCAGCATTTTTTGACGTCATGGAACATCTTGTTGTTCACCTCGCATACGAGGCATTGCTTCATGGTCCTGTTCACCATGGATGGATGTATCCGTATGAGCGCGCCATGAAATATTTGAAGGGGAAAGTAAAAAATCTTGCAAAGGTGGAAGGTTTAACAATTGATGGGAGTTTGACAGCGGAAACATCTCACTTCACATCATACTACTTTGCACCAACAGTACATACAAGAAAAAGAGTTCCTCGAAGATATGATGATGGTGGAGTCATCCCCACATATCCAATAAGCAATGTTCTTGATATTTTCTGCCAAATTTGACAGTTTGGTGGTAGATTGCGAGAAATATGGTGGTCTAGTGACGAGGATAAGCATAGTGCCCACACTTATATTCTGCTCAACTGCGAGCATTCAGTGACACGTTCATTTGAAAGGTAAATAGTTATGTGAATTTAAATTATATGAAGTGCGATGTTATATATATTGATGTGAATACATTCATTTAATTTGCAGTTCTTTTGTAACGCAAGTTGAAGCAGCAATACCTGGAGTATCTGCAACTGAAGTGGACCGACGAAAAGATCAACACTATGTCACATGGTTAAAATCTCAGGTAATATATATACCTCAAATATTACGTAAGTAATGCTAATATAAATTGTTAACATACTAATTTTTGTAGGTTGAAGCTGATGATCCATATTACCCCCAATGGTTTCACGATTTGGTCCGAGGTCCAGTAGCGAAAGTCACCACATCACATATGTATTTTACACGCGTTTTACGTTTCATACATACGACTATGGGAGTCATCGGGCAACAAGTAACTACGGAATATGTGTGAAAGGCAAAACAAACTTCTATGGGATCTTGCAGGAGATTATTGAAGTGGAATTTGCGGGATTATTGAAGCTCAGATGTGTCCTCTTCAAATGTGAGTGGTTCGACCCTGTTGTGAATAAGGGTGTTCGGGTTAACAAATTCGGTGTTGTGGCTGTCAACTCTTCAAGAAGATACAACAAATTCGAACCTTTCATCTTAGCTTCTTAAGCCGAGAAAGTTAGCTTCATTTCATACCCTCGCCTTAGAAGTTCAGGAACAACTTGGTTAGCTGTTATCAAGATTACACCTCGTGGACGAATTATTGCTGGCGAAGAACCACCCTTGCAAGAAGAAGCGTGTGTCACTGAAGTAGAAGTACCTGATCAAGAAACTGATGAAATCTTTCTTATTGATCCGCATAATCATCAATATGAAGATCTTCCCGACGATGTGATGGATGAAACATGTGAAGACGAATTCGAAGGTATAAGCGATGATTATTCCCCTGATGTTGATGAGAACTCGAATGATTCCGAATGATGTAAAATATGTATCAAATGTTGTTTTTTTATATCAATTAACGATGTGTAACAAATGTTGTTTAATATAATAAGTTTAACAAATATTGTTAAGTATATAGTAAGTTTAGGGTTTAGAAGAAGAAGAAGAATAAGAAGAGAAGAAGAATAAAAAGAGAAGAAGAAGTAACTTTGGGGTTTAGGGATTTGATTTTCGGGGTTTCATACATTTCCTAGTTAGTTTGTCGTAATGGAAACACGAGCCTGGAAAGTTCGTCGTAACGTGAAAAACACGGGCCTGGTAAGTTCGTCGTAACGTGAAAAACACGGGCCTGGTAAGTTCGTCGTAATAGAAAACACGGGCCTGATAAGTTCGTCGTATTGGAAACACGGATCTGGTAAAAGCCTTGTTAATTTACGACGAGCTTACGAGGAAGGCAATTATCTATATAAGCACACTCGCATATGAGGCTGCTCGCCTCGTTCATTCCTCCTTACCTCCTCTCCCTCTCAAGGTAACCTCCTCTCTTTTTTTTTTTTTTTTTTTTAGTTTAGTTTAGTTTTAGTTTAGGTAGTTAATTAGGTGGTTAGTGTAGCTGATTAGATGGTTAGTTTAGATGATTAGATTACGTATTTAATTAGTTTAGATAATAAGTTTAAGATAATATGATATTTATTTATTTTATTTAGATGGCTCCTAGACCGAAACCGATTAGACCACCTCCTTCGTATAGTGAGTTGTTTGGTACTGATGGTATCAGACATCGTCTTCCGGCCCGTCATCTTCCGACCGTGTGCCGGAGTCTCAGGCATATTATCCCGGCAATGATATACCATATCATGAGGTGCCTCCACCTTCCGGTCCTACTCGACATCCCGATACTAATCCCGCACCTGATCCCGATCCCATTCCCGCAGGCGGTGATCAGGTTCATCCAGATTTGCGGGTACCTCCCAGTGCACCATATACTGCTTATATAGTGGAGGATCTTCTTGCCAACCGGGGCGAGAAGGTTTAGATATTCTGGACCCCGATCGTCCGCAGGGTACTTATTAGTAAGGTTTTTTTTTTTGAATTCCTAATTTTTTATTTATAAAATTCATAATTTATATTATTTTCCAGGTTTGGAGCTAACAACCGCGTTAGCCGGAGTGTTTTAGACACGATGAAGGGGTACTTTCTCGAGGCCCATCCGAATTGGAGTATGGCTCCAGACCACGTGAAGATAACGTGGTTTAAAATGTTTGCGGTAAATATGTTTATAATATTTAATATTTATTTTAATATTATTTTTTTAATATTTTAAAATTATCATTTTTGGTTTCAGCAAAAGTGGCATTGGCCATTATCGATCAACGAGAAGGTGAAGGAGGCTTTTATAGCAAAAGCCAAGACTCGTCTTTGCAACACCGTCTCGGATTGGAAGGACAAATGGGAACTCTACGGTTATGAAGGGAAGCCCAAGGAGATCTCCAACTTTGTATGGAATGGTCTCATCCGCTATTGGAGCCTACCTGCCTCCATCAAAAAGTCCAACTCCTGCTCTTCTTCCCGAATAACGAAGGATAAGTACGGAAATGACCCCATGCTTCATAGATCCGGCCAGAAGCCTCATGCTGGGATTCGTCTAGATGTTGTAAGTTTTATTTTAATATTTTTTTTTTAAATTATTTGCTAATTAAGTAATTAAAAAATTAACTCTTTTATTTTGTCTGTAGGCCGAGAAGACCGGAGTCATGCCATCTCTGACTGAGCTATTCAGGATGACTCACGCCACACCAGATGTAGTTTTTGTGGATCCACGTTCCGAGAGACTCTATAACGATGTGGTTTCTCGGGTCGAGGAGCGGCAGACACAACTAACCCAGCAAGCTCCCGATGGGTCACCCGTCACATTGACTACAGAAGAAGTCGATCGGATTTTCGAAGAGGTAAATTTTTTGAATAAATTTTAATTTGTTTATATTAATTTGATTTCATTAATTATTATTTCAATATTAATGAACCTTTTTTTGAAACAAGGTGGCTCCTAAAAAGAAGGGACGGACGGTGGGAATATGCTCCGTTAACGAAGTTCCAAAGGCAACTTCTTCGTACACTTCGCGCCGGGATGAGGAAACTTCTCAGCTGCGGTCTCAGATGCGGTCCCAGCAGGAGCGTTTGGACTCTTTTGAGGATTTGTTGGACATCGTGGCCATCGATAACCCGGTTATACAGAGAGCGCTAAATGCAAGACGAGCGGCTCTCAGAATGGAGCAGCATCCTCCTGAGTCAACCAGTCGACCCGGCCCGGAACTCAGCCACCCCGACGAGTACCTCCGCACCAACATGCAGTAGTTTTATTTTATTTTATTTGCTTTTGTATCATAAATTTAAGTATTACAAATTTTTATATTATTTTATGACTTTTTTAATATAATGTTTTTTAAACAATCTTAATTTTAAAATTTTTGGTTTTATATTTTAAATTACGAAATTTATTAATAAAAATATATAATTTTAAAATTATATTATATATAAAAACCAAGTAATTTCGTTGTAAACTTTACAACGACTTAACATCGAATGACAAGTAAGTCGTTGTAATGTTTACTACGAGTTTACATGTTCTACTAGTAATCTACTCGTAAATTTACATCGACTTAACATCGAAGTTTTACGTGTCTATTACGTCGAAAAGGAACGAGGACGTTACGTGGCAGATTAACGTTGAGGTTACGATGAAGTTCTCTACATGTCTTTTACAACGATAGAGTTCCTCGTAACGTTACGTGGACTTTACGACGAAAACTGCATTACGACGGACGTTTAACAACGAAACGGCTTTCCTAGTTAATTCGTCGTAAAGGTCCTATTACGACGAATTAACCACGAATATAGCACTAGTAAAAAAGTCGTTTTCTTGTAGTGAATATATACGTATTTTAATGCAATTTTATCTTACTTATCCTATGTCCAAAGCTTTGACAAAAAATCCCATGTCCAAAGAATATAAAGTTGGATAAGATAACATATAGTATTTATATGCTTTGTTTAGATGCTTTATTATGCAAATTTTATACCATTATTTTTTTTGCTATTGATAAAAAGATGTGAAAGGCAAACTTTGAGTTTGACCTTTTGATTTTGGCATCATTTTAGATTATTGAAAACGTGCGAAAATTGAATTTTATATACACAAAGTACGAAGTCACATGACTAAAAAGAAAAAAAAAGAAAGTAACTTACTATTAAATTAGGATTTTTAGGATAATTTAGGGTTAACAAAAGATAAAAGAACACTGTATATGGATTAGTAATTACGATTGGTTAATAACAAAATGCTTGTATTTGGCCGTTTTCCTTACAATTGATACCAGACGTGAAATATGAGCTTTACTTTTTTAAAGCTGCATCTAATACCTTCATCGTTAAGGTAACGAACATTTTCAATTGAATACCATACATAATTGATGTAGCAGTAGGGTTATCCGCTTTTTAATCAAAATCAATTCATTTGGAATAAAAATAAAGTATGTATATTTTAGCCAGTTTAGGACACGACAAATGTTTTGGAATCAATTCGTTTGTGTTTATCCAGAACAAGCACTTGTAGTCAGTCATAGCCTATCTGCCTATGTAATATATATACATCAATCAGTTCCCTCTTAGTCATGCATCCTTCACTAAGACTCTAAGAGTACACTTTTGAAAGTAACTTGCCTTTCTTCTTCTCTTATTACTTCTACACCCATGGGTTTATCACCATATCCACTTTTCAGACATGCTTAAGATTCTGCAGACAAGATTGGATCCTCCCATCCTGATACAATGGACCTAGTGTTGGATCTTGAATCGGGCCCGGTCTATGAGTTGCAGAAACTGGGTCCTGGAGAGTGGCGGTCTCCTACGAATCCAGACCTTTGCTGTATCTACAGAGTCCCAAACAGTATGTATCAAATGAGTCCAGAAGCATACACTCCTCAGCTGGTCCTCATTGGACCGCTTCACCATTCTTTAAAATCTCCAGCTTTCAAGTCTCGTGGAAACATCACAAACAGAAAGTTGATGGGTTACTTAAACATGGAGGAGCAAAAGAAGATTTACTTGGCGGGATTTACACGAAGATTTGAAGGCGAAAAAATCATTGACACATTCAGAAACATTATCAAAGAAGACGAAGTTATAATCAGAGCAAGCTATTCAGAATCAACGGCATGGATTGAATCTGAAGATTTCGTGGAGATGATCCTGCAAGACTCTGTTTTCATAATAGAGCTCATGTTGAGGAATTATGCTACTGAGAAAGATAAAATAGGGGATCATCTTATGGACGAGCCGTGTCTTGAAATCACAATCAAGGGAGATCTCATCTTGCTCGAGAACCAGCTTCCTTACTTTATTCTCGAGAAACTCTTCGATCCTGTTGTCCAAACTCTAAACCCGAACCAGACTCTCTGTCAGCTTGTTATCAACTACTTTCGTCGCGACCTGGAGAACACAAAGATCTGCGGCCAGAAAAAGTTCAGACATTTCACCGATCTGGTCAGGTGTGTCCGCGTGGAGGGTAAATTTCCGAAGTATGAGTATGAAGATTTCCAACCAAGTTACAAAATACATAACATTAACGCTCATAAGCTAGACAACGGAGGAGTGAAATTTAAGCCCACGGAAAATGCGTTTCCAGTTCTGGTGGCATTCAATCCTAAAAGTGGTTGCTTGGCGATACCCCATTTCAAGGCTGATGACAGTGTGGAGCTAACAATTAGAAATATAATGGCACTTGAGCAATGCCATTATCCATACGAAGCCCACGTCTGCAGCTATATCATTTTCTTGGATTTCCTCATTGATACCGACAAAGACGTTGAGTTGCTTGTCGAGAAAGGTAACCCTTTTATCATAACCCAATCTCCCTTTCCTTTCTTTTGTTTTATATCAAGTGATGTTTTAGATTTTATGAAATTAAGTTCAAAAAAAAAAAGTGATGTTTTAGATTTTAAAACTTATGTGTGTTTTATATTGTTTTTCAATGTATATGTTTATTTTTAAATTTCACCTTCGTATTTTGGTTCATTAATTACCAAAATCAAACAAAATAATATATTAATTAGAATATTTATAAGCAGAACATAAATTAAACTTGTTATTATGTTTAAAATTCCTAAAAAATGAAATGGTGTATTACTTAGGTTTTATATATGTTAGTGTGTCTCTGTGTAGTGATTCTTGCAGGTCGACTGTGAGGTATGTTTAGTGAAACATTTGTCTCAGGTTCCAAAAAAATTTGAAAAAAATTACATGAATATAGGCTCCAAAATTTTTTTTCTAGACCCCCAGATTTCTTTTAACATAAAAATAGCTATAGACCCCAAAATCTCAGGGATGGCTCTGATGTTTTTTTTTGTTTTTGTTATGTTAGGTATAATAACGAATTTACTTGGGAACCACGGTGTGGTGGCTAAAATGGTGAATAGGCTCTGTTTGGGGGTCCCCGAAGACGGTGCTTACTATTCTCGAATCGCAAAACAAGTCAGAGATTACTACAACAGCGAATACAATAAGTCACGCACCATCCTCAAGCGTGTGTATTGCAGCGACCTGTGGAGCGGGATAGCCACCGTAGGCGCTACGTTTCTGTTGCTGCTGACTCTTATCCAGACCGTGACTTCAGTTATTGAAGTTTTGTCGAAAAAGTGACACTTGTCTCTATCTAAATGCACTTTCGTCACTTATGTCTTCGATTTCATATTTACTGGTTCAAATGATTTAGCTAGTAAGAACTAGCAAGATGTGATGTTCTTTTATGATATCTATTTTTATTAGCAACTGTATTGTGAAGTTGTTGAATTTGATTACAAGAGTCTATTGTTTCATGCCGATCATGCTCCGTTGGTTCATACGTAGTTAACAACTTAATATAAGGCTGAAGAGCCGTAGTGGACCTAGAAATTTTTTAACCGGAATCAATCTTATATAAAATATAATAAAATAATATTTTGGATTATTATTATTTATAATTTTCAAAACTTAAATTTATTTACTAGCTATTGCTGAAAAATGTAAAACTGATTTGGAGTTAAATATTATAATTAGAATTGATAATTTAGTTTAAATTAATTGATATTGAAATATCATCTATTAACATTTATATAACCTATTACTATACCCAATTTTTACTAGTATTAAACTCTGAATCAAAGAATATTTGTATTTAATATATTTAATAAATTTGAAAACATCAAAGCAATGATAATTTATCTAAAAAAGACAAATCCATACCATTAATTTTAATTTTAATTTTAAACCATTAAGAGCTTGTTTAAATTTTAGCATGTTCTTCAATTCAAACAAAAGGAAAGGAATAAAAATACTTGATATTTTACTTTATTTAAAAATTATTTTGTTTATCTAAAATTACTTATTTGGATTTATTTAAAATTAAGATGATAAAATAGTTTTTTTTGTCGTACTATGTGGACTTCACAAAATTAGGGTCAGTTGAAAATTTCTATGGGTCAATACTGTAAATTTGGGCAAAACATTTTAAATAATTTTAATCAAACGGAATCATCTGACACCACTCTCAACAACATGCCTCCGCCCCTGCTAAATAGGATGCATAAACAGATTGATCAATAAAAAACCGCTAAAACCCGGCTGAAGAGGATGCAAATAATAATTTAGTTGGTTCAGAACTAACTAGGTTCGGTTTCGTACGTTTATATAAATCAAAAACCGCCTAAACCTGATATTAATTAGATTCGGTCCAGTTTTGAATTTTAGTAGCTATAAATAACCATATAAATCGAATATAACCAAATGAAACCAAATTTAATCGATAATAACCAAATTTATCTGAAAATATTCATTATAAAAACAATTTAGCAAGCATGAGTTTCAAACTTTCAAACACACCAAAAGCCTTATAACTAAACACACCAAAACAGAATAACTTGTGAAAACAAACCATCATTTAAACCGGAAACAAAGTTTCAAATTGCAATCATAAAACATAAGATGATGAAATCTATAATCTTGAAGACCTGAACTGATGAAAGCTACATTTTTCTCAAGCGATCAGTCAAATTGCTTAATCCTTTTCTGGAATTGTTGTGTCTCCACAAACTGAAAACAAAGTAAAAACAATTTTTAAGAACACAAAGCAAACACAATTAAAAAGATCACAAACTATAAGAATGCAAGATTGATCTTGGATATTACCTCTTTCACGGATGTCAACTTCTTCAAGATCAGCTAGTACTTGGGAATTTGAAAGCACTCTTAATTTCATCTTTAGATCTTACTTCATCCACTGCTCTGCACACATTAAAACTTCAACCATGAAATGAGTCAGACAACTTCTGTGTGGTTTTAGAAGCCCACCACTAGTGCTAAATGCATTCTCTGAAGCAACTGATGATACTTGTAAGGCTAACACAACCCAAGCAATCAACAAAAAAATAGGAAATTTAGATGTGTTTTTTCTCCACCCTGAGAGTGCTTCGTACTCCATTCCAATCATCAGGTCTGGGTTTTTCACAGATTCATTAAAGTACGTGTCCAACTCATCATTTTCTCTCTAACCCCTATCTCGCTCAGTTTCTGCTTGTACCTTACATCCATCTGTTTGTAACCCACATAATCGTCAATAAGCTCCATCCTTTCAATACATTGCTCCCTAGACAGAGATTGCTTCATAGAATGAGATGGCTGGTCCCTTGGATCATAACCTCTTCCATGTCTTGCATTGTACTCTTTGAACAAACTTCTCAACATTCTCATCAAGGAGTCATACATCTCGTTATACTCAGTACTCTCTAGCCAATAACTCCGTAAAACACATCTTTGCAAGCTCCAACTTATTGGTTGGATCAAAAAACAGTAGCCACAATTAACATCAAGTTAATATACTTCACACCATCCCAGTAATTGCCAAACTTTTTAAGCATCTCTGTCGCCTTAGTCTTCAAATCAGGATATTTGCTGCTACAGAGTCCTCTCAGATTGGTCGCGATAGTTACTATCTCACCATATCACCTATGAGAATTGAGTGAAGTTGAAGCTGAGACCACCAATGTTGAGTTGTAGAAAATCATAAGAAACCGACACAACTTCTCAATAGCATTCCGATCCCTTAGCTGAGGAGGTCCTATCCTTTTTGCTCCATTCTCAGACTCACAAAAAGAATCATTTTATAGCTTGTCTTCAGCCTTCATATTATCGAAATCCACCTTGAAATTTTGAGCTGTTGTAAACATTAGATAGGTTGAATTCTACCTTGTCTTGACATCCAATGGCAAACTTCTTCTTGTAATCTTACCCGAGTCAACTTTCAGCTCAAAAGATCTCAACCTGTTAGTATGTGATCTGACATAGGAGATAGCATTACGGATCACAACCACATTCTGATCTATTTCAGCCATTCCATCTCTAACTACCAAGTTAATGATATGGGCATTACATCTCATTTGAAAAAAATCAGCATCTAACACAAAAGCCTGATCTGAACCCAAAGCAAAATTATCCTCAAACTTCCTCAAAGCATAAGTATTGGAAGAAGCATTGTCTACCATTATACAGAAAACCTTATCTATTCCTCAGTCAGCCAAACAGTCTAGAAGAACATATACTATAGTCTGATCTTTGTGATCCGTGATGTGTTTGAATTCTATGATCAGTTTCTTCAATTGCCAAAAAGCATCAATATAATGAACTGTGATGACCATTTAACTCGCACCTATATAAACTGAAAAATAAAAAGCATATGATCAGATTTTGATATGTATATAAGAATCAAATGATGTCTAATTTATAAAAGATTAAAGAGCATTTGTGGTTTAGGAAACCCAATATCACAGATACTCGTTGTTTGTTACACAAGAACTAGTTTTTCTAGGCAAAATTCCTTTCCACATATATTTTGAGAATGTCTTTTGTCGAAGTTCTTCTTGAATGAGGAGTGAACACAATTGTATACAAACAAAAAACATAAGAAATTAGTTACAACAAATGATAACAGTAAAATATAGAAAGAAGAGAAGTAGAGAACTAACCTTGCTACATAAATGTTTCCATGCTACACTTTCAACAATTGCTAAAGGAAATTTCCCAAACACAAGCATCTAATTCATGGCTTCTCTAAACTGACATTCAGTCAACTCTACCTTCTTAAGTTTCCTTCATCATCAATAACGAGCTGCTTTGTTTTTTTCTCCAACTGTTTAAGCAAAATGGTTCTTGCATATTTCAAGATGTTTCTTCATATTTGAGGTCCCTGTGGTTGTGAGACATGAAAATGTGTCTGGCAGTAGTTGCATAGACACTTGTCTCGATCTTTTTTGGCTCTTGTGTAATGATCCCCACTGACCTTGTAGGGAGAATACACTTCACTTTATTTGGTTGAGATGTTGGTGGAGTTTCTTTCCTCTTGCCATCATTACTCGGTGTTTGAATGTCTCCTATCTTTGTTATGAGTTTCATGGTCAAGAGACGATGTTGAGTCCATCTGCAAAAGGAGAAAAACCAAACAAAAAAAAATCAGTTCCAGTTCTATACTCTATTACAACGAGTCTTACAGATCTTAAATTCAAAACAAAAAAAAAAATTTCAGTTCTAAACTAGCTTGAGGAACAGCTAACTTCCACATATAAACTAACTTAAGGAACTTCCACAAACCAAACCGTATCTTACTGATTTGACTCGACTCGGAACAAAGAAGAATAAGAGTCGAAGAAAGAGAGAGAGAGACAATACATGTGACTGGATTATTGAATGCACAGATGAAGCAGTGGAGAGGCTAGGTGATTTATAGTGCCCATGGGAGTTTCTTAGTGATGATAACCAATAATCGAGGAAGCTACTTTGAAAATAGGTTTCGTCGCTTCGTCAACCGAAGAGAAACGCAAGAGCCGAAGAGTTTCTTACTGTGTACTGAATGTATCTATACACTAGGGACAAGTTATAAATGCTCGGTTTTAATCAGTTATCTAGTTTGGATTCTGCTTTATAACTGAACCGATCTGTAGCCAAAATCCTTGGGCCTCAAGACCCATTCAGTTATTTTAACGGATCCGTTACTGATCCGAATGGCTCGGCTTAAGATGTGGGCTTCCGGTTCAGTACAAAAATCCTATGCCTAGTGACTACCATGAACTTATTTCCTTCCTGAATCATATCTTTGTATTCAACGTTCTCTTAAAAAACACGCGAGGTCCATTAATTTTGGTAATACGAGGTCCATCACGTGATAAGGATAACTATCGAGCAAACGAGCCCATGAAGAACCCGTCGAGTAAGACAAGAGCTAACGTTGGACCCAATTTCCGTAGGAAGCTCAGGCCCATATGCTATCACCATCAATTCGACCCAAATTGAGCACGACGAGGTCGAACTACTATTCCGAAGATCGCGGAAGCAGTTAGAGGAGAAGGAGACAATAAAAGAGGAGTTAGAACAGGGCAGGGCATAAGGGGAGGCAGAAAAACCCTACAGAAAATCACTATTCCCATCAACCTAACTCCTTAACATTTAGTTCGCATATAGTTTCGGTCTTTCTTTTTTGTTCTCGATCTCGATTATTACTTTGCACTAAATTTCATATTCAATAAAGTCCATTTTTCTCAACCGAATTTCGATTGTATCGTTTTGCTCTAAAAGCATCATTGTCCACATCACTTATTTTCCCCATATTGAACTCTTGATCACTACAAAATACTTAGTGTGGATTTTAGGATCTACATTTTGGCGCCGACTGTGGGGAGGATAAACGAAAAATGCCCTTGCTAAGAACCCGATCTAGGATTTCTAAGCACGATTATGGATCCAAACCAAACTCGATCCCGTTATTCCAAAATAAAAGTGGCAGATCGTGACTCATCAAGATCCGATACCGCGGTGTCACCGGAGAAAACACAATCATCTAGCAACAATACTAGCGGCCCATCGAAGAGGAGAGCTCCACTCTGTGAAGCAATTCCCTCTCTAACAAATCAACAGCCGATGGAGACCGAAAGAAAAGTTACCATCGCTAAGAAGATCCCAACCCGAAAAGAAACCTTGATTTCTACTAGCACGAAACAATTAAGCTCGAGATGCCACACGACGATGCCATGATCATCGCTATCGATCTCGCTAGAGTCACTGTAACGAGAGCCTTCATAGATACGGGGAGTGCCAGAAATATCCTCCCACAAGATACACTTCGATTGATAGGCCGAGACTGGCGCACTATCAACTGAGAGATGGATCTCCACATCGACTTCGGCGGAAGGAAAGTGCAATTCTTGGAAACCGTATCGATCACAACCAAAGTCCACGATTTAGAATTGGAGACCAAGTTCACACTTACCGAACATCCCATGCACTTCGACATTGTCTTAGGGCGATCCTGGTTGCATAAAATGAGGGCGGTCCCTTCGATCTACCATCAATGCGTGAGATTTATATCACCCAGCAGAGAAAAGATTATTTACAGCAGCCATAAAAAATCTAGAGCATGCTACATGGCAGAGTTTCAAAAGATATATCTGCGAGAAAAAAACATCCCGAACTCACGATCAGGAAACCCAAAAAAGTTCTCTCGAGCGCCATCCCACTCGACAAACAGTTCCCGAGAAGTGCGTTAACATCGGGAACGATCTTCCAGCGGAGATAAGACGTAACCTACTGTCTTTCCTGAAAAAAAACATCAAAACGTCCGCGTGGTCGGTTGCTGATATACCTGGGATTGACATCACAATAGCGTCCCATCATCTAAATGTCGGTCCTACCTACAGACCGGTCAAGCAGAAGCGGAGAAAATTGGGTTTCAAACGTTCAAATGACGTAAACGACGAGGTCAACAAGCTACTAAAAATCGGTTCTATCCGCGAAGTCCATTATCCGAATTGGCTTGCCAACCCTGTCTCAGTAAAAATAAGAACGGGAAGTGGAGAATTTGTATCTATTTCACCGATCTCAATAAAGCTTGTCCGAAAGACAGTTTTCCGCTACCACATATCGACCGTCTCGTAGAAGCCACGCCCGGACACGAATTACTCTCGTTTATGGACGTATTCTCCGGTTACAACCAGATCCTCATGAACCTCAAAGGCCATGAGAAAAAAAGTTTCATCACCGAACGCGGCACTTACTGTTATAAAGTAATGCCTTTCAGACTAAAGAACGCATGAGCTACCTACGAACGACAAGTGAAAAAATGTTCGCTGACCAGCTCGGTAGAACAATGGAGGTTTAAATAAATGACATGTTCGTCAAGTCATCACGTTCCCCAGCTCCAGAAATAATTTAACATCCTTAACATGTTTGGAATGAAACTAAACCCGACCAAGTGCACTTTCGGGGTAGCTTCGGGAGAATTACTTGGGTATCTGGTGACAGAAAAGGGAATCACAGCACTCGTAGACACTCTACCGCCAAAGTCCGTCCGAGAAGATCGTTTATATCTTATACACAAAATAGTAACAATCCTAGACTGATTGTTTATATCTTAACACCACCATTCTCGTGACTGTTAAGATCAAGTCCCGTGAGTATAGGTAGATAATCAGAGATACAAAAGGCGAACGTAAACCCTAATGCTCCAAACATAGCTTCCATATGCTCAATATCCTCTGCTGTTGGTCCACCGTCAGGTGCGGTGTTTTCAGAAAACGTTCTTTTCTAGAACATAAGTTTCTTGATAGCATTGCCGCAGTAGTGTATCAACGAAATCTGATTGGATACCCAAAGTAGTTGAAGCTCTTAATCTTATTCCAGCAGCGATCAGATTTTGATAATGTGTGTTCCTAGTCAAGGATATCAAAGAAATATTTTCCTTCTTTGAGGTTTCGTCTGCATAACATTAATAAACCACAAAGATACATACCCTTATAGTATTTTTCATAAGCAGATTGGCACATGTGAGGTGATTGAGTGCTTTGATTGATTTGTGGTGGAAGAGTGCTGATTTATTCCCTCACTATTAAGATGAGCTTCAGCTGATAGGTGTCCGGTATGGGGGGAGGAGGGGCTGTGTGCGTGGTAGATATTGCTCTTGTAGCCAAGGCTGCCGTGGTTCAGATACTGGAGGAACAAAGATTAAAGAGTAGGAATAAGTACATAAATTTGTTTACAAAAGAGTATGTTGTCAAAGTCATAAAGAATAAGTTTACGTCTCCTTTGGACCAATTTTTTTTTTTTTTTTTTATGACTTCTTTTGGTTACAGATGATGATGATGCGGTGGAGTGTTCAGAAACACTAAGATTTTTTAGAGATCTCCCTGTGGTTGCTTTGCCATTAAATTTAACTGGCGTCTTCACCATTACATCTAAAAATCGCAATGGTTGAGTAATTAAGAATCAAGAGGCTACATCAGAACTGTGTAGTGAAAGAATGTAGGAGATACGTAATTACTGGTTTTTGCAATTACACTGCATTTACAGTGTGAGCTAATCATTCAATTGGGAGGCGTGTAGGCGCCCTGCAACGATAAGCTTTAATTTGTAAGGTTATAGCTTATTAAATCCGATATTTTTGTTAATTTTTAGCAGTTTGTTATTTATAAACTTGCCTTCTAAGCGTATAGGATGTGTCACTATAGGTTATAAAGTTCTGAAATGTGTCTAATCTTTTATGATGTGTGCAAGTGTTCATAATTTTTTGTAATGGTAACTTCTTAATTTTATTATTTTGTGTTAATTATTATCAATTTGTTACTTATAAATTTCCCATCTAAAACCTTGTATATGTGGAAATCATTTTTTTGAACAGATTCTTATATATGTGGAAATCATAAACCAACGTGATATAAGTTCCGACCTTTGTTTAAACAAAGTGATATAAGCTCTGCTCTTTGTTTATTCTTTTAAAAGTTGTGCAAGTGTTCATTAGCTCTGTAGTTTGTCTAATCTTATATGAGTTATGAAAGTGTTCATAATTTTCTATGATGGTATCTTCATAATTCTATTAATTTGTGTTAATTATTATCATTTGTTACTTTAAATTGTGTACACTAAAACGTCGAAGATATTGCAATATATGTGATACAAACTATGCACCTTGTTTAGTTATAAGCTGTGCAAGTGGTAATTATTTTATATGAAATATAAGGATGCATGAGAACAAACTTTACAAAAAGGTAAAAAAAACTTTACAAAAAGATGACCGTCGGTTTGATCTCTGAAATCTATGTCGGAAGGTAAGAAGACGACTTAACGGGCTGAGAATGTGTGTAAATCTTTAAAAAAATTCTGCAAATTGGGTAATAGATAAATCATTTTATAACTGGCCATTATATTTTGAAGAGCCCAAACCCATTTTGTCATAAAAACTCAACAAATCAGAATGTGACAAACCGAGATGGGAAAAATTAATTTTGTCCGGTTTGATTTCAATTAGTAATTGCTGACATGTTTTTTTTGGCCCATGCTCTAATGCTGATGTGGAAGTTTGAGAAGTGAAAAAACTCAATTTTATTGTATAAGATTTTTTTAAAGATTTGGTGGAATTTGTATAGATTTTTGAGGATATTTTAGTAAATTTTGTGGGATTTAAAAATTAAAATCTACTAATGACTTGGTGAGTTTTTCTTCAAATTTCAAAAATCTATAAAATTAATAATAACTTTTCTAATACAAAGTAAAAACATTCAAAATTTTAGTAGATATGATTTTTTTTTTTAGGATAAGCCCACCCCTAAATACTAAACCATAAACAATAATCACAAAATCCTAAATCCAAATGTTAGGAGGTGCAATGAATTTGAAATTTAAACTGATTTGATTTTTAATGAATTTTTATATGATTGTAGGTATACTGAAAATTTTGATGTAATTTTCGTTATCTAAAACTATGATATTTTTATTTTTATAACTAAGAACTTTCTCTCAAACACTCTAAAACTATTTTAACCACCCTAAAATCTCCAAAATAGATTTCATAATGTTTTATGAAATGTCAAATTCAATAATACTGAGTTTTAAAGTATTTTTAAAATTCCACATTTGAATAACAGTGTATTTTTCATTCTAATACAAATCACCTAGAAATAATAACTAACTTATGGTATTTCAATTAATTGCTAAAATATAAATTAAAAATATGGTAGGATGTTAAATTTTATTAAAAAAGACTATTATAAAGTCATTCAATCCCTACCATGTTTCACTCATGTATTTTTATTAGTTCAACTCTTCTAATATTTTAGTATACAACATTTTTTTTTTGTTTTTTTGTTTTACATCATAAACAGACTCATATAGACTCTGTAAACCAGCTCGGTAAGACTGCATCCAAGTTAACGACGAGAGACGGTTGTTTCCTAACACTGCGTGCTAGACTATTTGCCCTTAAATTCTTCGCCAGGGGTACATGAACGATCTATGAGCTGTGAAAACTGCTTCTTAAAATCTTAATATCCTCCATGTAACTATCAAACGCTGGCCATTCTTCTGGTTCCGAAACTATCTTCACCAATTGAGAGCAATCCGTCGCAAATATAATCCGAAACTGTTGTAGATTCCTCATACATTCCATCGCCCAAATGAGTACTTCCAATTCTGAATGGAGGGGTGAGAGGCTAGTCCTTACATTCCTTGCTCCGAGTAATCCCTCAAAGCCCTCTAGAGTGCTATACCAACCTTGTCCTGAAAAATATTCTCCATCTTTCCATGAGCCATCCGTAAATCACCATCTTCCTAGGATTACATGTATGGGTCTCTCCTGAACTTTGTGTGCTAGTCGTTGGTCATTTGCCACATGAGCCTCAGCCCAGAGTTTTGATTCTGTCACTGCAATTTGAAATGTCTTTTTGGGATCAACATCCAAATTGCTAAAGACCTTGTTGTTCCTTGTTTTCCAAATATACCATAAAATCTAGGCGAAGTGATGATCATCCATTTTTGGGTGAACCCTCCAAAATAGATGATCCATATTTACAAATAGGGACATAAAAGGGAAAGCATCAGGATGTGTTTGTATCTTCGAAAGCGCCCACACTTGTCGTTCTAAAAGACATTCAAAAAAACACTTGGTTGATGGACTCCTCCGGCTCACCGCATCTATCGCAACATATGTCCTCTTTGATACCCTTTGCTTGCAGGTTTTTCTTCATGAATATGCATCCTGACACAAGTTGCCATAAACAATGTTTTATTTTTGGAGGACATCGCACTTGCCAATAGAAAACCTTCAGTATATTTTTGTTTAAGCTTATAAATATTTAACACTTATATCAAATTAATATATATAATTAATTAATTTATATTTAATTATAAAATGGTGTCCCATATATATTGTGCCTGAGACTACTGACTATGTGAGAAACTGTTTTGCATCAACATTAATGGGACCATCTAGGACTAAGAAATATCAATAAAATTTGATTTAATTTGTTGCCGTTTCGTTTAAAATCGAAAAATCAAGATATCTAAACTACAAAGAAAAAAGATACTAATATGAAATATTCATAATAACGAAACCAATCACAATAATAATATTTTAAAAGCCAATATATGATCTAATCTGTTATATGCGCATATATATATATATAAGTAATTTTATATAACTTATATAATTATTATATTTAGTAAAAGTTCTACAATAAATTTATTTATTAAATTAATTATTTTAGATATTAGAGTACTAAAAATAATAGAAATTTTTATTTTGTAATAAATAATTTTATTTTTTATTCTTATTTATTTTTAGTTATTTAAATTTCCCTCTTATTTATACGGATTTAATCAGACATTAAAATATAATTTTTTGGATATGCTGACAATGAATATTGGGATAGCTGTGGATCAGATGATCATTTGGTTGAAGCAGATTAATCATGAATAACTCTAAAAACTTGGATAATCCACTCTGCCCACTTGCCGTCATAATTAGATTGTGGTTTCAAGTTTGATTTAGATGACGTATTTACTCCCCGTTCACTTTCAGGGATGAAAGTATGGTTCGAAGAAGATTTTTTTCACAAAATTAAAAAAAAGTATTGTTCGAAGCAACCTTCTGCTGTTTGATGTATTGAACGGATACTTATGTTGTCATAAACTACGCATGTGCCATGTGCCGACGGAGCTTCTGGCCAGATACAATCAACTCTTGCAATCAAATTCACAAACTTCACAATACTTTTGCAAATAAAAAGTAGATATATTAAAAGAACAACACATCTTGGTAGTTTACAACCAATATATGAGAAATTAAACGGAGAAGGTGCATGCGTTTTTAGCTCAAGACAAACATTATTTATTTATTCATTTATTTATTTATTTTTTGAACACCGCTCAACACAAGTGTCACTTCTTTTTCGACAAAACTTCAAGAACTGAAGCGACGGTCTGGATAAGAGTCAGCAGCAACAGCAACGTAGCGCCTACGGTGGCTATCCCGGTCCACAGGTCGCTGCAATACACGCGCTTGAGGATGGTGCGTGACTTATGGTATCTGCTATTGTAGAGCCTCATGACATCCATTGCGATTTCAGAATAGTAAGCGCCATCTTCGGGGACTCCCAAGCAGAGTCGGTTCACCATTTCAGCCACCACAGCATGGTTCCCAAGCAAATTCGTTATTATCCCTTACAAAAAAAAAAAAAAAAAAAAACTATCACTAGTCAATATGACAATATTCACACACTAACGTGTATAAAACCTAAATAATACATGATAAAAGGGTTACCTTTATCCACAAGCAACGCAACATCTTTGTCGGTATCAATGAGGAAATCCAAGAAAACGATATAGCTACAAACGTGGGCTTCGTATGGATAATGACATTGCTCAAGAGCCATTATATTTCTATATGTTATCTCCACGGTGTGATCAGCCCTGAAATGGGGTATCTTCAAGCAACCCATATTACGATCGTATAGCACCTTGACTGAAAACTTATCTGTCGTGGGCTTAAGTTTCAGTCCTCCGTTGTCTAGCTTATGAGCGCTCATGTTATATATTTTGTAACTTGGTTGGAAATCGTCATACTTATACTTGGGAAATTCACCCTCAACTCGGACACACCTCATCAAATCAGTGAAATGTCTGAACTTTGTCTGGTCGCTGATCTTCGTGTCCTTTAGGCCAAAGTAGTTGATAACGAGTTGACGAAGAGGCTGGTAGATTATTTTGGAAATAGGATCGAAGAGTTTCTCGAGGATGAAGTAAGGAAGCTGGTTCTCAAGCATGATGAGATCTCCCCTGATTTTGATTTCCAGGCAGGGCTCATCCATAAGATGATCCCCTATTTTCTCTAATCCTGTTTCAGAATTCCTCAACATGAGCTCTAGTATGAAAACAGAGTCATGCAGGATCATGTCCACGAAATCTTTAGACTCAATCCAGTCCGTTGATTCTGAGTAGCTTGCTCTGATCATATCTTCGTCTTCTTTGATCATACTTCTGAACCTGTTAATGATTTCTTCACCTTCAAACCGCCGTGTAAAATCCTCCAGGTAAATCTTCTTTTGTTCCTCCATGTTTAAGTAATCCATTAGCTTTCTGTGTGTGATGTTTCCAGCAGACTTGAGAGTCGGAGATTTTAGAGAAAGGTGAAGCGGTCCAATGAGGACCAACTGAGGAGTGTATGCTTCTGGACTCTTTTCATACATACCGTTTGGGACTCTGTAGATACAGCAAAGGTCTGGATTCGTACGAAACCGCCACACTCCAGGACCCCTTTTCTTCAACTGCTCATAGACTGACCCCATTTTCTTCAACCGCTCATAGACTGACCCCAATTCAAGATCCAGCCCTAGGTTCATTGTGTCTGGATTAGAGGATCCAATATTGTCTTCAGAATTTGAAGCATGGCTTAAAAGTGGAGTTTTTGACAATGCCATTAGTGTATAAGAGAATAAGGAAAGGCAGGTTGCTTTGAAAAGTTTCCTCTTAGTGAAAGATGCATGGCAAAGAGGGGACTGACTGATTTATATATTGCAAAGGCTATGACTACAAGTGCTTGATCCGCATAAACACAAACGAATTGATTCCAAATTTTTTGATGTGTCCCAAACGGGCTAAAGTTACATATTTATATTTAATTCCAAATTAAATATTTATTTTATTTAAACAAAGTATTATTTGAAACTAAAGTTGCATATATGTGGTATATTACGCTTTTAAATTAAAATTTATTAAGGATAATTTTCTTATATTAAATTCTAAACAAACTAAACTAAAAAAAAACTCTTCTATATTTCATTGAGCATTACAGTTTAATAAAACTTTAATATTTTTATTCTAAATAGTTAAATAATTGTAGTTATTATTAAATTATTTTTTTAGCTAAGGAAAATATAAATATTTAAAATTTACATATTTTTTTAAAATAAAATATAGCTAATAACTTAAAATATTTTTTATAATTTAAAATATAAACTATTTTATATAAAATTAACTAATTATAAAAAAATATCACAAGTTCATGGATTTTACAATATAATTCAGTTTTAAAACTAAAATATTAAAAATAAATATTTAATTAACAATAGTTACTTTTAATTTATAAATACGGATTAGAAATTTTAACAAATTAGATCAATATATTTTTATAAAGTAGCTAATATTTATATTGTTTAATATTATGGGGGATTAAAATACAATTGACCATTTACACTTGCAGCCTATACATCAAACATGTAAAACATTGATCAAGTACGAAATATATTGAACATACATATTAGCTAATTTATCTATTATTAAAATAATTTTTGACAAATGCAAAACTGTTTATCAATGGATTATCTTCTTTGAATTTTAATTACTAAAACTAAAATTAAAACCAATGTGAAATGGGTACATAAATGGATTATCGATTTCATTTTATATAACAATTTATAAAATTTTATTCTAATTATAGAATACTAAAACACAATAAAATTTTAGTTATTGACAGTTAAAAAGTACAAAAATTAATTATATTTCTCATTACATAAATATTTTATTAACCAAAAATAACATATAATTGAAAAGCGTGGATCAAAATCTATTTTATTCTATTAAAAATAATATATGGAAATAAATTTAGTTGTGTGTTACATTAATGGAAATACTATTGTATATTTTTTTAAAACTTCATTGAGTATCTTAACAATATATTTTAACATTTAAAATATTGACAATTAAAAATAATAGGTAATAAATGAGTCTCTCAACAATATAACAATCCAAACAAGAGACTTTCTTTTTCTCTCTTACTTTTTTTCTATTCTTTTTCTATTATTTTTTTCCATGACAAACACCATTAAAGATCTTTACAGTTTCATTATAATTGTTTATATTACAGCTGATAACCAAATATAATATATTAAGTTTTTCTTAACAAACAACTCAAAGATACTCACATATAATTCTTCTTACCGATTATATATATATTATGAATAATTGGATGGGTTAACTTACTTCTTTACCTTTACTTATTTTTAAATCACAACCAGACACAATAAAGCTTATTAATAAAAGTTAACGCTTACATAAAATTTTACCAATCACTATATAACCTTTTATAAACAATAGAGCAACAAAACGTTGCATGCTAGGCAAAAGAAATATATATCTCAAGTATTTAGGATGTTAAACCTATAAAGAAAAATAATTACTTATAATATTAAAAAGTTAAAATCATAGAAAATTTATAATTGTGTAGATAATGATGATTTTTACTATAAAATGAATAGTTTTTTCTAAATTTTGAATAAGTTTTTATGAACTAATAGGTTTTCAATAACATAATATTTTATTACTATAAAGTAGTTTGATCAAGAAAAATTAATTATCTAATATATACATCACATATTTTCTTACACCACATATCTACTCATATTGTTTTAATATATCTACAGTCAGAAAACTTAGAGATACATTTAACATAACTATAACAACAATCTCTTCAAAAAAATCCAGAACAATAAATTGACACCTAAACTAACTTACACACAACACAAATTTTACAAATAAATTTTTACAGCTAAAGCTCAGACCATCATCCACAATATCTATTTGTAATAGATAATTTGTTTATTTATTTTAAATTAATTAAATAATTGTATAATGTTATTAAATATTACTAGAAATTAATAGAAGAATAAAATTATATAATCTTTAATATGTATTCGTTAAGCATAATTAAACTATTACACAAATAACCAAACAGTTAAATAACTTATAAAAGTTAAATAATTTCTGGTAATTAAGAAAATTTTGTAATTTCTTGAATTCTACAATGTTTCAATTTTTCAAAGCAGATTATTATAAGAAATATTTTAAACTAATATGTATGTTCTAATTTTTGAATAAATATAAAAATTATTTCAATATATGTTCACTTGATAAATATAAAATATTAATAACTTAATATTTATATTATATGATTACATAGTGGATTGTATTACAATTAATATTTTTATGATAGCAGTTTTCACATATTATTTTGTCAAATATAAAACATATTTATATTGTGCGAGGTGGTTTGGGAAACTATAATATATCAAATAGATGATAAATATGAAAAAATTAATATGTAACGAATAAAACTGATGAAGTATTATTTTCTGTTTCAGATTATTTAAAATAAAAGAAAAAAACAAAGACATGTTAAATAAATGAATTATAATATTTTAATATTGTATAGTTATATTTATGTAATTATAGTTTAATAACATAATAGTGAAACACAAATAAATTTATGTGAACATATGTTGTTCCGTAAAAATATAAAATATTTAAGATACCACAATACGTATTATACTCTCTTTTTAACATTGGATAGCGTACATTACATTATCATATGATCTCTAACTCTATTATATATGAAAATCACCTATCTGCAACATATGCGATATTAATGAATAGCTCTGCAAAAAATAATTTCATGATGAAGCTCTCTCTGAAACACTTGGATCGACGGACAATTTCCGTGTATATGATATCCCGATAGATAGACTCTCTTATTGCAACAAACGACCATAACGAATGGTTCTGCCTGGTTTTGTCTACAATATAGATTATACTTATTTGACTGATTTAGTAAAGGTAAAATTTGTTTTTTATTTTAAATTAATGATCCATCATTAAAGATAAAGTAATCTAATAAAACTGTAAATAAATATTTCTACATTGAAAACTATACTCTGTGTTTTTTAAACCTGAATATATTTGACATCCCTAAATTTAAGATCCAATGATGAAACGTAAATTTAAGATCAAATAATTAAACATCTACAAGTAAAATTAAATGGAGAATGAAATTTGAAATAAATTATTTCTCAGATGATGACTTATAAATATTGGTGGTAACACTCGTCATAAATTTATTGAAGGCCCACAACTAACACACAAAAAAAATTGAATAAATCATGTAAAATTTTAAAGAAAGATTATATGCAAAACTTAAAAAAAAAAAATTGAATAAATCATGTAAAATTTTAAAGAAAGATTATATGCAAAACTTTAAAAAAAAACTTTAATTAACATAGTTCTGCCCACTGTTCTATCATTTTGACCTAGTTGCAAGGAAAACGTGCAGCTTTTAAAAATTCATATTTATTTTTACCTAAATGAGGAAGGTATTAGATGCATATTTGTATGGAAAACGTGAACTTTAAAAAAATTCGTATTTATCTTTTACCTTATGAGGAAGGTAGCTTTTAAAATCAAAGCCCGTATTTCACGCTTGGTATCATTTGTAAGAAAAACGTGGATCATTATTCGATCATTTTGTTTATTTTCTAATCTTAATTAGGAATTTGTATACATTAAAGTGAACTAGAGTAACAGTCATATTAAGAAAATAAATGCACTAATATATAACTAAAATTCATTGAAATTTGGTTTATGATAATTTATTAGATTATAGAGGATTTTTTTTTTATAATTATGATTCAAAACTCAAAATCAAATACAAAACCAATCCATGATTTTTTTTGAAATATTCATTTGTCTACTTCACCATAAAAGTTTTGTATTCACGAAAATACATTATTATTTTTATTTTTATTTTTATCGAAAATGACTTTTTTACTTATCATCCTCATATTTTTCAAGTATTTACAGTATTGTGCCATCAATACACCAACCACCAATTTGAAGCTCTTAATTCAACTAAAATCGATTTACATTTCTTCTATTTCATTTTTTATGAACTAAAAACACATATATTCCATTTTCTCTCTATATTCATCAATGAAAACTCAAGATTTTAATTCTAAATTTTTTATCATTCATACAGCCATTCAAGCTTATGATTCTTGGTAGGGCACTTTCGTTTGAGTTTTTTGTGTGTTGGAGAAGACTTTTGTGTGCTAAAAAAGTTATCTCAACTAGTTGAGGCTATGAAAACAATTTCTTTTTCCAAATATGTATGAAAATATAATTTGTGGTCTTAACGGAATAGGTTTTTGATTTTTTTGGCAGAAAATAGGTTTTTGATTTTTTTGCATGAAAATATAATTTGTGGTCTTAACGGAATTGCAATTTGGTTATTTTTGGAAGAGTGAATTTTCGCGGTTTTGATGGAGGAGAAAAAATAATTTACGGTTCTGAGGAAAAAAATGATTTTACAGTTTAGTGAGAAAATGTGATTTTTATATTTTGGCAGGAAATAAGATTTTACTGTTTAGGTGAAAAGTATTATTTATTTTTTTGTGGGAAAATGTAATTTTGATGTTTTCGAGAGAAAATGCAGTTTTCTATTTTAGGCAGGAAAATGATTTTGTATTTTAGGTGGAAAAAATGATTTGCTGGTTTTGGGAAAATGATTTTTAAATTTTGGCAGAAAATGTGATATTTTGTTTTGGCGGAAAATACGATTTTACTCTTTTGAAGGGATATATGTTTAGTGATTTTTGTGAAAAATGTGATTTTACAGTTTAAGTAGTTAGTAATGGTTTGTGGTTTTGGTGAAAAAAATTGATTTTGTAGTTTTGGCACGGAAATGTTCTTTTGCTGCTTAGTAAGGAAATGTAATTTTACTATTTTTGTGGGGAAATATGGTTTAACAAAGTTTTGCTGGAAAATGTAATTTTTGGTTTTGCGGGTTGGGTGAGGAAACTAGCGGAAAAATGATTTTGTGATTTAGGCAAAAAAATTGTGATTTTCTTGATTTCGTGAGAAAATGATGGAAAATGTAACTTTGCGGTTTTAGCGAAAAATTAAAGTTTGTTGTTTGGCAGGAAATTTTTTTGTTTTGCGGTTTCTGTAAAAAAACTGGTTTTGTATTTTTGACATGAATATGTGATTTTCAGATTATGAAAAATATGCTGATTGATGTTATTATATTTAAAGATGTTTAAATTTAGAGAGTTATTTTAGTCTATTATCATTTTCGGATGAAGTAGGTGTATTAGATACTCTGAAGACTCACCATGATTTTGATAAGAATTCGAGCTGAAAGTTTTATAAAAATATAATTGGGTGATGTATTTGGATGTTTCTATACTATATGAACATCGTTTTGCAGTTTCAGCCAAATAGATTATATGGATGAGCAAACGAACAATTGGTAGTGGACGGGTTGAGGAAGGATGGTACTTGTCTTTGCCTATAGTTTCATGATCGATGGCGGAGGTAGTGCTTAGGGTTGACCTCTATGGATTTTCATTACGAAAAAGTTACATGTATTTCTATTAAAAAACTAGTGAATTGTTATAAAAATCAGTATATTAACCCCAATAATGTTTACTCAAAATTAACTTACCCATAATTTAGTTATATTGACCCCGTTAAACTTCGTGATTGGCTCCGCCACTGCTCACTATTTAAAACACCAACGAAAATTGAAATTGGATCGGCATCTAGAATACAATGAAGGTAATTTTGTAAGTAACATCGTCAGAGGGTTATAGAAACAAATTGTTGATACAAAACAATAGATGAAACTGGATCGGCTTCTAGAACACAATGAAGGTAATTTTGTAAGTAACATCACCACAAGGTTATAGAAACAAGTTGTTGATACAAAACAATAGATTTCTTTCATTGGGGATATATAGAGAGAAAATGGTAAATGAGACGGTATGATACGGTGATTGTTGAGAACGTGTTGTTTTGTATTGTTATGTCAGCTGGTTTATAAGGAAAATAAATATACGTAAGTTTGTGTGGCATTGTAGCAAGGGAACTAGGATTAGATCCGCGCCTTGCGCGGGATGAGATAATTAAATTTGTTGTATTTTTGAAGATAAGAAGATATTATATCTGTTTTATTTGCATATTAGTTTGTTTTGGATTGGTTGTTTCGGGTTTTAATATCGTCCAATTATATATCTATATTATAAATATTGTCTTTTTGGTTAAATTGCGATTTTGTCTCATATATCTGTTTTTTTTGTTATCCACACGACATGGAAGCACGTAAGATGAAAGTATATTACTGTCAACACCATTAAGAGTATTGAGACAATCCCAAATCTCCTTTTAGTCTCGAGATGGGTTGTGAAAAGGCTCATTTCGAGACGCAAAATCTCGACTTGTATAACGAAATCTCCAATCTCAAGAGCCCTTAAACCTTTCACATATATATGTCGACAATTTGTTCAATAGCTCATGTCCACGTCCTTGCCTATGGATACAAAAATCGACGTTAAAAACTTGTGCCCAAAAGTCCAAAACTACATAACCAATCTCACCAACCTACGTAGTGAAGATATAGAGTTTTCAGAGCACCACTACTATACGGCCTTGGGATCTCTCGAAGACAACACACTTCACCATTTAGATCTACCCTCAGTACACTAACTACCTCAAACTTAGCAAGATTGAGTTCAATCTCTTCACGCTACACAAGAACCATGTCCAAACCAAGATTGCGTTCATGGGCTCCGGTACGTTGCCCTTCACATCCATCATCTTAGATACGTCCCACCTCCCAAATAACGACGTTCCAGAACTTTGACATCGACCCTCAAGCCAATTTACTTGCCTCCAAACTTGTCTCACGCGATATTGAACTTTGTAGTTTTAAAGTATCTCGTGTGTTTTATAATTGAAGTAAATAAAGTAAACAATTGTTGAAGTAAATAAGGTAATATATTGTGAGAAGGTAGTAAATAAGGTAATAAATTGTGAGAAGGTAGTAAATAAGGTAATAAATTGTGAGAAGGTGGTGTAAAAACATTTAATGCAAAATGCTTCTCTTTTAATATATAAGAGATACGCGTGCAATAAAAATGATAATCTTAGGAAGGAAGTTGATGGATCCAATTAAACACGTACTAGATTTTGACCCGTTTTTGAAAAGGGTAAGTTTATTTTTTTGTTTTGGAAAAAAATGTTCAAGTAATTTTAGTTTTTGTAATCATTTTTTTATGAAAATTTAAATTTCTAAAGCAATTAAAACAAAAATGTATCTATTTTTTATTAAACATGTAAAATATTTATTAAATATAAAAATAATAGAACAAAACATAAAACACATTTTAAGTTAGGTTTAGGCTTTAAAATATCCATTGAGGTACGGGTTGGTATTTGGAATTTCGGTTCTAAATTATATCACATCTTAGGATCCTAAATCCAAATACTAAATGTTAAATCCTAAATCCTAATCATTAAACCCTAAATCTAGCTATAGACCATAAACCCAAATATAATGAAACAAAATAAATACTATAGTATATATTGGTGAACAAAATAGAACATTTTTTATTAATCGTCAAATGGAACAATACATGATAGGATCACTAAACCCAAACCTCAACCCCTACTTTCTAAATATATACTAAACCCTAAATCCTAATCACTAAACCCTAAACCCGTAGATAGACCATATACCCAAACATAATGGAACAAAATACATAGTATAGTACATATTCATAAACAAAAAGAACAATCTTTACTAATCGTCAAATGGAACGATACATGATAGTCACTAAACCCAAACCTCAACCCCTACTTTCCAAATAAATACTAAATCCTAATCACTAAACCCTAAATCCAATGATAGACCTTAAACCCAAATATAATGGAACAAAATACATAGTATAATACATATTGATAAACAAAATAGAACAATCTTCATTAATTGTCAAATGGATACATGATAAAATAAGTATAGTAACGGACTATTTCGCATTACATAACATGAATATAACAAACATAATACATATTATTTTAAATTTCTATTCCATACATATATAATAGAATAGAACACGATTTAACAAAAACTATTCATCTTCTCCAAAGAATAGTATAGTCTACAAGTTCATCTTCTTCTTTTTTCCAGACATGGTGACGTTCTTTTAAAGACAAAACAGAGCATGGAAATAACACACAGGCAGCATTAATCATCAATGGTGATAATAAAAAATAGTGATAATCTAGCAAAGGAAATCGTAGGTGATATAAGCAAACGTACCTTTGACTCTTTTTTATATTTTGGGAATCTGGCAAGCTTTGCATTCTGGCACCGACATATCCCTTGAAAACCATCTTCTCCTCTGCAAAAATACTCCGTGAAAGAAATCGGTGGGAACGCTCACCTTCTATAATTTTACCAATTAATAAGTTACTTTTGATTGAGTGAATATTGAAAAGACACGACTCACGTGTCTACAAATAATTATTAATGTAAATTGTGTTTGTTTGCGTGCAAGCTGAGCCGGTTGCGTAGAAGGGTAAAAAGGCAATATTAATCAATACATATGTTGTATAGGCGAATCTTAGGTCAATTGGTTACCGAGCAAATTATTAATTTTTTTGTGCTATACAATCCAATTTCCCTATTATGGCAAACCTTTGAATATGACAAGTTTTATTAAACGTTCAATGGGTGTTATAACGTTTAACAAAAAAAATTTCTTTCTAGTTAAAAAAAACAATTTTTAAATTCACGACATAAGTTTCCAAAGATATATCCAAAATTTTAAACTTCTATATCCAAATAATTCTTAATGTCATTTTGTTATTTTCATACATTTAAAGTCATTTAACTATGAGACTCTCTATATATATATTTAGGAAGATATCACTAATTCAGAAAACCATATTAAAAGAGTAAATATAAAAGGTAAATTACACTATTATAATAATAACTACTAGATTTTTGATTCGCGATTAAAAAGCGCGGATATCATTTTTGTTGTTTTATCTACAAATGGATCAATAAATTTTTTTTATTTGATGATATAAAATGTGCTTGTCTAATATAACTTTCTAAAATTATTGTAGATTTTAATTTATTATTATCATTAATATCTATGTAAATGTATTATATGTAATTGTGTAGTTTTATTTTGGAAAAATAATATCAATTAACTACGCTTGGTGTTGGGAAGCGGGTCAAACTCGTCCTGCCCGACCCACAAAAAAATAAATTTTATCTGTATCCTCCTCACTTAATTTTTCAGATAATCCACGACCTACGGGGAATTATTAATAATAAAAAAAATATTTTTTTTTTAAAAATACTATTAAATAGTTTATTTTTAATTAAATTTTTAATTTTTTAGAAAATAAATAGTTTAACAAAATTTAGTATATTTTTGAATAATAATTTTAAAAAATATTCTTCTATTTTTGCAGATTACCGGATATCCACAATTGAAATTAGAACAATCTGCATCCGCCCCTCGTAAAATATATTTGACCTGTATCCGTACCCGCAAAATTTAATTTTTTAAAAAAATATTGATTCACCTGTTCTCTGGGGTGTCGAATGAAGTAGGACGAGCGAATTAATAATTAAAAGATGGATTTGACCCATTAATTAAATATATTAATATATAGTTTTTAAACCCATAATAAAAGAATTAAATTATCATTAATAAAAAGTTAAATTTATTCATATATTAAAGAATAGTTTTGAAAAATATAAAAATCTCATTAAAAATAATGATTATGTTTTAATGGTATTGATAAATAGATTAAGGATGGTACACTAAATTAGTAGTGTAGGAGGTGGGCCGTACCTGCCCTTCAAGGCCCACGAGAAATCACACTCGGCCCGGCAACAGTTGAAGTCAGACCCGAGTGGCGTCCGTACGAGTATGAAAGCGGATTGCTGAGCCGACAACAGGCCCAATACCGGAGGCCCATGAACCGAGAGCGACCTAGGTTAAGGCCGAGGAGCTCGAGCTATAAAAGGAGAGGGAGGCAACACAAGAAAGGGATCCGAAATTAGAAACTGAGACGGCGGCATAGATTAGAACAAGTAGCTAGATTTATTTCGTTGTCTTTACCGACTGAAACCGAATCTCGGCATAACCTCCGAACGCCGGGATTCTCTCTGTACTCTCCGTTTATAAATAAAACCTCCTGTTCATTCGGTTCATTTAGATTCACACCTTTGTAATAACCCACCGACGAGTCCCGTCACTCATTTAACTGATACACGACCGAACTCGGTACAAACAGTTGGCGCCCACCGTGGGGCATAACAAAGTAGTGTGGTAAAAGATGAACGAAGAAACCCCTCCAGACGAGCAGACGGAGGAAACGCCACCGGTTCAGAACCCTGAAACCCTCATGGATTCCGTCTTGGCTCGCCTTGCTCACCAAGAAGAGGTTCAAAAACAACTAACGAGCACCTTGCGGCCATCGCCGCCGCACTCGCAAACCCAGACGGAAACCTCTCCACGGCTCGCCGATTCCTCTTCAACACAAACCCTACTCCTACTCCGGCAAACCAACCCATCCAGCCGACTGACACACCGGTTGACACCGCTCAACCGGCTGACAACCCAGATCTGCGAACCATTCGGGAGATCGCCGAGCTAAAACTCGCACTGCAAGAGATTCACTCTCAGATCCACCACGTGACGAGTGCGGCTCCCCAGATAGATAAGGTTCTCGCGACCGCCCTCCGTACACCCTTCACTCGTCGCATTACCGACGTTCGGCTACGAATCACGGAGAAAATCCGCCTGCCTACTTTTGGCGGCACTGACGACCCATCGGAACATATGACGGCATTCAACATCGCCATGGGTCGAGCGAACTTCACCGACGCCGAACGAGACGCCGGCTTTTGCCAGCGGTTCGTTGAGAGTCTCGAAGGAGCCGCGCTGAACTGGTTCTCGCGCCTACCGGAGAACTCCATTGACACTTTTCGCGACCTCTCTACGGCCTTCTTGAAGCATTACATCATGTTCACTAACCAGAAAGCCACCGCTTCCGACCTGTGGAAGCTGTCTCAGTTGCACGGTCAGACCCTGAGAGATTTCATGGAAAAATTCAAGGAAGTCGTATCCAAAGTAGATGTCCCCGACAACATCGCAGTGGACACCCTGAAAAACACGCTTTACATCCACTCAAAGTTCCGAGAAGATCTTTATCGCAACCCAACGACTTCACTCCAGGACGCCATCGCACGTTCGAACAATTTCATCCGAATGGAAGAAGATACCAAGGCGATGATAAGTAAACAACACGCGAACAAACCAGCACCGAGCAAGACCTCCGATTCAAAGCAGGAGCCGAGACAACACTCGGCGGACGAAAAACAGTCCAAGAAGAAGAGCTTTGTCTACATGGTAGACGAGGACGCCATCTCCGACTCAACGGTTGTAGTTCGCGCCAAAGGATGGAATCACTATAACCGAAAGGAGGACGATGCATCGGGCGAACCAACGTCCCAAAAACCTGACACCGACGAGCGCGAACCGTATTGCTCGTACCACAAATCCAGGGCGCACGATTTGAAGGATTGCAAGCAGCTCAAGGAGATATTGTTCGGAAAATACTCCCGTGGCGAAATCCCAACAGATCCTCCAAAGCCGCGTCCGAAGGGAAATAATAGCTGGAGCAAGAACAAGGACAAAAGAGGGCAGAAACCATCCGGCACGCCCAGCAAGGCAAAAGAGGACGCATCAAAACCTGAGGAAAAAACCGAGCCCCGCGATCGCGACGAACCGCCCCCTGAGGAGGAACAACCAAAAAATAGGAAGAGGATCCAGGTCATACTGACCGGCCCCGAGTCCTCATCCGACGACGAGAACGAGAACGAATCCCGCGACTTACGTTCGCTCCTTACCGTACGACGCTTGGCCCGCATGCCGGATGTCTCCCACGATCTCCGAGATACCATAAATCGTTGCAAAACCCGCCGAATCTCACCAGGAGCGCAAGCTGTCGACCTCCGGGATAAGTTGAATTCCGCTAAGAAAGATCTCCGGGAAACGCTTAACCAATCGAAGCAGCTTGATCTACGCAAGCATTTAGATACGCTTAAGTCCCTCGCCAAGTCCAACCCACATTCGGGAGCAAGCACTCGGCTAAATTTTATCATGGGAGGCTCACCACCTTACGATGAGTCAGTATGTTCTGTACAAACCGACCACAAACGCGCGAAATCCTCCGGAGGCCGGCATGTGCAGCCCCCAGACGAGCCTCGAATCACGTTCTCCGCTGAAGACGCCCGCGGGGTACACATGCCTCACAACGATCCACTGTTAATTGAAGTAGGGATCGCCGACTGCGAGTAACTAAAGTCCTCATTGACACGGGTAGTTCCGTAGACTTGATTTTCTCGATACCCTCGAGAAGATGGGAGTCGATCTCCGACTAATCAAGCCCTCAACTCGCTCCCTGACCGGATTCAACGGCGCATCCGAAGATATGCTCGGCACTATCCGTCTTCCGGTGTATGCCGGGGGAATAGCGCGAACTGTCAAATTCTCTATAATCGGTACGAGTGCCCCGTATCACGTAATACTCGGAACGCCTTGGCT
>CAKOAT010164044.1:65370-165776 GCA_932364175.1 Eruca vesicaria subsp. sativa | reverse complement strand
GTCATGCCTTTCGGACTAAAGAACGCGGGCGCAACCTACCAGCGTCTCGTCAACAAGATGTTCGCGGACGACCTCGGCCGCACAATGGAAGTTTATATTGACGACATGCTGGTGAAATCGTCCCGCGCAGCCGACCACCCGGAGCACCTCGCGGCATGTTTCCGCACCTTAAACGAGTACGGCATGAAATTAAACCCGGAAAAGTGCACATTCGGGGTTACCTCTGGCGAATTCCTCGGATACATCGTGACACAAAGAGGAATCGAAGCCAACCCAAAGCAGATCTCGGCAATCCTCGACCTTCCCAGCCCAAGAAACAGCCGCGAAGTCCAACGTCTAACCGGCCGTATTGCAGCCTTAAATAGGTTCATATCCCGATCAACAGATAAATGCCTTCCGTTCTACAAACTCCTTCGAGGGAACAAGCGTTTCATCTGGGACGAGAACTGCGAAGCAGCGTTCGCGCAGCTGAAACAGTACCTCACCACGCCCCCGGTACTCTCGAAGCCCGAGTCTGGTGATATCCTCTCCCTCTACATCGCCGTATCCGCAACCGCAGTTAGCAGTGTCCTAATCAAGGACGATCGCGGAGAACAAAAACCGATATTCTATACCAGTAAGCGTATGACCGAACCCGAGATGCGTTATCCAACTCTTGAAAAGATGGCCCTCGCGGTCATCACTTCCGCACGCAAACTCCGACCATATTTCCAATCTCACACGGTCGAAGTCCTAACAAACTATCCACTGCGGACAGTCATGCAAAACACCAACCAATCCGGTCGACTATCCAAATGGGCGATCGAATTAAGCGAGCACGACGTTGTGTTCAAAGGACGTCCCGCCGCCAAATCTCAAGTTTTAGCGGACTTTATTATCGAGCTACCCAAAAACCTCGAAGAAGAACTCGTCCAGGAACTCGCGTTACCTAAAGGAAACTGGATACTCCACGTTGACGGATCAGCAACCAATCAAGGATCCGGAGCCGGCGTACAGCTCCAATCTCCAACAGGCGAGCTAATTCGGAAATCTTTCAGTTTTGGGTTCCCAGCCTCGAACAACGAGGCCGAGTACGAATCTTTGATCGCAGGCCTTCGATTGGCGAAAGCAGTCAACGCGAAACGACTCAGTGCCTATTCCGACTCTCAGCTAGTGACGAGTCAATTCAGCGGTGAGTACGACACTCGGAATGCACGTATGGACGCATATCTTCAGCTAATCAAAGACCTCTCTCGGGAATTCGAATTCTTCGAACTCACCAAAGTCCCGCGAGGCGAAAACGTCTGCGCCGACGCCCTAGCCGCCTTAGGAAGCAAGATACGAGACCAAGTAAAGCGTACGATACCCATCCATCGACTTGAAGAACCAAGCATCGATCCAGCCGTCGGTTGTACCGTCACAGCCGTACGCACACGAGCCTCCTCACGCGCCATGGAGGACCTTCCCACCGAGAATCCGCATGACGATGACTCAACGCTTTCGGCGCCTCATCCCGCAAACGAAATAAGTGACCCGGTTCCCGATTGGCGAACCGAGCTACACAACTTCCTTCGAGACGGCACGCTGCCCCTCGATCATCTGCACCGAGTCGCCGCGAACAGAGTGTTGCTTCGATGCATCCATGGCGAAGAAACGCGTCTAGTCATGGCCGAGACGCACGAAGGCACAGCAGGGAATCACTCCGGGGGCCGGGCACTCGCAATCAAGATCAAAAACCTCGGTTTCTATTGGCCGACGATGACAGCCGACTGCATATCTTACGCCTCACGATGCGACAAGTGCCAACGGCATGCGCCGACGATCCACTCCCCGACCGAAATGCTCCGCACCATGACCGCCCCATATCCGTTCATGCGTTGGGGAATGGACATAATCGGCCCAATGCCGAGTTCGCGACAGAGACGCTTCATCCTTGTTCTCACCGACTACTTCACCAAATGGATCAAAGCCGAGGCCTACATAAGGATTACCGATAAGGAAGTCCAGAGATTCGTTTGGCGAAATATCATATGCCGACACGGTCTACCCTACGAAATAGTGACGGACAACGGTTCTCAGTTCATCTCCCAACATTTCCGCGAATTCTGCGACAAATGGCGAATCCGCCTCAACACTTCGACTCCTCGATACCCGCAGAGCAACGGTCAAGCCGAATCTTCCAACAAAGCCATCATTGACGGCATCAAGAAACGACTCGACCTTAAGAAGGGTTGCTGGACTGACGAGCTGGATGGAGTACTATGGTCGCACCGTAGTACCCCTCGGGCGCAACAAAAGCAACTCCATTCTCGCTGGCTTACGGGGTCGAAGCAATGGCACCTGCCGAAGTCAATGTTGCCAGCCTACGTCGCAGCAAAATTCTCCAGGCAGACGATCTCAACCAAACAATGTTACTGGACGCCCTAGACACGATCGAAGAACGACGCGACCAGGCCTTACTGCGTATACAAAATTACCAGCAACAGATCGAGAGCTACTACAACAAGAAAGTTCGCTCCCGACCTCTTGCTGTGGGCGATCTCGTTCTGCGTAAAGTCTTCGAGAATACTAAAGAGCTAAATGCCGGCAAACTGGGAGCTAACTGGGAAGGTCCTTACACGATCACCCAGGTAATTAAACCCGGCGTTTACCGGTTGGAAACTTCTAAAGGGGAAGCAGTGCCTCGGGCGTGGAACTCCATGCATCTCCGTCGCTATAACACCGAGTAGATGCGCTTAAAAAAAAAAAAAAAAAAAAAAAAAAAAAAAAAAAAAACCGAGTAGATGCGCTTCCCAGCCACTTCCACTCACCAAACCCCCGAGTAGATGCGCCTTCCGGCCACTTCTGCTCATCCCAACGAACTACGAACGGCTTGATCCTCCTTCGAGGTACGTAGGCAGCCCAATCGGGTTCAGCCGTAATCCTACAAAAGTCCAAACTGGTCGCCGGGTGTAATTATTTGCACCCGAGACCTCGGTAATATTTGCGCCCTCGCCGACTCGGGCGACGGACTGCGCACGAATACTTACCTCCTAAGCGGGAGCGAGTCCTGATCAGACGAACCCGATGCTATTACATTTGGACAGACGGTTATTTTCATATTCATAATTGTACCCGAGAAAGGATACGGCCACCCAAACACTCGGCGGAACAACTTTATGACCTATCGAAAACCTTAACCTTCAAGGACAGAATACTGACTCCCACCTGCACACGGTCGAGTTCGAAATCGAGCGTCCGAAGCAGCGTACGAGTATCCACCGACCTAACTCGATAACCGACCGGTTACTTCGAACGGTCGAAGGTACATCTCCAGCAATTTGTCCCGAGTAAAAATTGAGTACCCAAAACTTGAATTACTTCGAACCAGCGACCAATAATCAGGAGTTCGGTTTCGAAACCAAACATCCGACCTGTCGCTCGACTAATGTTCGATAATTCAAATCGGAGCTAACTCTAAAAAGAAAAAATAATATATATACATAAATACTCGGGAACCATCGTTTGAGATTAAACCAACAAAACAAAAAAAACGCGTCCGAATTCGCTAGAGTATTAACACCTTACAAAAGAAAATCAAAGGACAATATATAATAAAAGACAGCAGATGCACCGTCCTCACTCCTCGGCTCGCTCATCGCCCGCCCCGACTCCCGGTGAAGCATCCACTTGCTTATCTTGCTCTTCCGGACTTACTGGGTCAGGCCTTGCCTTGTCACTATCGACGCTATTTCCCCTCCGTCTTGAGCCTCCCGAACCAGAGCCGCCGGCTTCTCGGGGCGATCCCGTGGCGGATGCCTCGGCATCTTCTTCTACCGAATGTCTCGGAGTACGAAGGCGCGTAGCGGCCGCCGGACTTATCAGATTTAAGTTGGAACCATGCGGACCCTCAGCGAGCTCTTTCTCGAAATCCGCCACGAGCATGTCAAGCAGGTCTTGATCAACGAATTCCGATTCTATATTAAGCGGAGATACCTCCACATCGGGTTCCGTCAACGGACCCACGTCCAATCGCTCGGCTTCAGCAAACCAATGCTCTTCCTTTTTACGGAAGTATTCGATCCTCTCCTGCGGAATCGGATCTCCTCTCTTCTGTAGGAGCTCGAGGCATTTCCGAGTACCGAATGCCTGACTGTAACGCAGCCGAGCGTCGTCGAACGCCGGAAAGGAAGCCTCCCGATTGCGGATCCGCTCCATTTTGATGAACATCTNCGCTCGGCTTCAGCAAACCAATGCTCTTCCTTTTTACGGAAGTATTCGATCCTCTCCTGCGGAATCGGATCTCCTCTCTTCTGTAGGAGCTCGAGGCATTTCCGAGTACCGAATGCCTGACTGTAACGCAGCCGAGCGTCGTCGAACGCCGGAAAGGAAGCCTCCCGATTGCGGATCCGCTCCATTTTGATGAACATCTTGGTGCACATCACGGCAGTCACCCTGGCTCGCTCTTTGGTAACTTCGAAAACTCGGGACTCTCTCAAGCGAGCAGCTTCCTTAGCGTGTGCCTCGATAAGTTCAAGCCTCTCGCGCTCCAACCGGAACTTATCCAAAAACAAGGCGGCCTTCTCCTTCTCGACTTTAGCAGCCGCATCCCTCATGGACTTAAACCTGCTCAAAATGTCCTCAGCTCGCATCGACTTGACCTCAGCGAGACGGAGGGCCTCCTCCTTCTCCGCCTCAACCCGCTTCAAAGAAGCCTTCAGCGACTTAATCCGCTTCTTCCCTTCCTTGACCTTCTCTCGGGCTTCGGCCGACTCGGCATACATCCTCTTAAGTTCCGAATCGTATTTCTCGACAAGGAAATTAAAGCTACCGCCAGCCTGAAACACTCGGCGAATGCATGAATTAGGGATAGGAAGAAAGCCGACACACGAATATATCAACCAACCGAAAGGGACGAATACTTACAGTCAAGAAGTTTCGCGAAGCATCTTTGTAAGCGCTCGGAAAGACCAACTGATCTGCAGGAGGGAGGCCGCGAGGACCCCCCTTTATCTGGCCGACGAGCTCGGCACACCTAGGACCGTTAGAGATGAGTGGAGACGCCTCGTCAAACGAAAAGGAGACCTTATCCGGAAAAACGGTCTTGAACCGCCGAGTAATCGGACGCTCCACCAGAGAAGATGAAGTCCCAAGGATGGAACTCGGAGGAGGGACATCGCCTTGAGCCTCCGCGACGGCATTCGGCGTAACCGTCGTTCTGTCATCCCCTCCAAGTTCTCCTCCAGACGGGGACTTAAGACGATTGCCCCACCAGGCCACCCGGAAGAACGGGAAGAGTCTCGTCAGTCGCTTGGACTGTGGTCATCGCCTCTTCCGCTCGGGGGTGTTCAACTAACTCATCTCGCACAAAAGAAACATTCCCCGCCGCGGAACTAGGACCGTCATCAGTCGATCCCCGAGCAGGCCTCTCGATGGATTTCTCAGTTGACCCTCTCTTCTTCTTCCTTTTATTCTTGGCAGGCTGGTCAGACGCGGCTTGTTTCATAGCCACGGAGGAACTGATCCCTTCACTCGGCTTCGAACCGGGACCATCACCATCCATTTTCCGTTTCGACCCTCCAGTCGGTCTCTCGGAAGACTCTTTCCTCCTCTTCTTTTTAGAAGGAGCATCGGAGACAGCCTGTGTCTCGGCAGTCGGAGGATCCTGAGCAACTCCCCCATCAAGGTGATCTTCGGGTTCTGCGGGATCGACTGACCCCATCTTCGGCGAGTTGCCAGTGGGAGGGACAACGGCGTCGGCGGGTTCAGACCCGTCAAGATTAAACGTATCCAGCACGTTCATAAGTCCTGCTCCTCCCAGCTCCTCGTCATCCTCTATTTCCTGAGACAAGTCCGGAATGCCTCTCATCTTTCGCGCCCGGTTGATAGCTTTTTGCTCCTTCCTCGTGAAGAGCACTGACCGTTTCTTGTCAGTCCGACTTTTACACGGTAACCTTGAGTCCCACGTACCTATACCAGATGCGCAACCAAGCAAGGGTGTTAGGCACAGAGCACATATAAATAAAAAGGGGGGCGGATAGTGATGAAGAACCAAGAGCCTTACCGTCGTCTATGCGGTTCAGCCAACGACGTATCCTCTCCTCGCTTATCTCGGGCCACCGAAGATGTCCGAGTTCAACCAACGCTCGGGCGTTGTCGTAGAATGAGCCTGGAACTCCTGTCAGATACGGATGATTCACTGCACAACAACAAGGGAGTCGGTAAGTATGTGAGAACGCGTTTACAAGAAAAGAATAACTATCTACCAGCATGCCAATTCCAGAACACTCGCGACCCGACATCTGGGGGATCGACGAACGAAAACTCGTCAGATCTGACAAAGAAGTAGTAACGCTGCCAGTTGGTGGTCTTCGTCGGATGCCCAGTGATCACATTGTAGCTCGGCCTCATCGTGATGGAGAAGAAGTCATCATCCAACGGTTTGATCGAGGTCAGTTCCTCGAAAGCTCGGGGACAAAGAACAATGCCGAGCTCGGCTGACATCACCAGCAGCGCAACCATCAAGCGGAATGCGCCGTTTACAAACTGACTTATAGTGAGGTCACAACGAGCCGCATAAGAAGTCACGAGTCTCGGAATCGGGAACCAAAGTCGCGTGTCCCTTTCAAAGTACGCCTCGTATACACATTGATATCCCATCGGGGGAGCCCAGGGTCTCTGATTGTCAGTCGGCATCAGGTACGTGACCCCAACAGCATAGAGACGCTTTAGCAGGTTCTCAACCCGAGTGGAGGTAGACCACGTCGACATTATGCGCCGGTTGGAATAAGTACCGCGCTCGTGGATTACGTTTGACGGAAGTTCCATACCCCGCTCGAAGACGCCGTTTCCCAAGTAACGAGTCGGGACTGGAGGAGGACTGGCAACGACTTGAGTGCGTCCGGAAGGATCCGATGTCCGAGTCCCACCCGACGCTCGAGCGGCGCGACCCCGGATGTTGATCCGAGCAGACTGCATTGGGGAACTCCTAATCAGAATCGGGACACCGAGTGACTCGGCAGCCTCGTTACCAGCGGCCTCTCCCCTCAACTCCCTTTCCGAGTCAACTATGAGAAGTCTTTGTGTAGTGTTAAGACTAGCCGAGTCGCGAAGCGCCCTCCGATGTTCTAACTCAAAGTCGTCAAGCGGCTCGCCGGTTGTCTCGTCTCACGCTACATCTTTCCCCTTCTCTTCCCGAGTCAATCGCTTTCGGGGACACATCGCGACCGGCAATACGTATATATCTTACAAACAATCTAGAGAGAGAAAGTAGAGAGAAGGGAGAGAGGATACCTGATTTCGCGGAGAAGAATAAAAGAAGTGAAAACAGGGGGATATATATAGGAGAAGCAGGGCACGGATCTCAGCGCAGCATTTATTAGGTCTACGAAAACCTAGATGGGCTTTATTATCGCGACTGTTCATATTCCGCCCTTAATGGGCTGAGTCCGATATAAAGAAGCCCATCATTAGCGACGATTCACATTCCCTTCCAACGAAAGCCGAGTGATCGACACGATCGACACTCTACCCGATTACCGAGTAAACCATCAGAAACCTCGGTCAATGAAAGCCGAGTGAACGACACGATCGACACTCTACCCGATTACCGAGTAAACCATCAGAAACCTCGGTCAATGAAAGCCGAGTGAACGACACGATCGACACTCTACTCGATTACCGAGTGAACCACCAGAAGCCTCGATCTACGAAAGCCGAGTGAACGACGCGATCAACACTCTACTCGATTACCGAGTGAACCACCAGAAGCCTCGATCTACGAAAGCCGAGTGAACGACGCGATCAACACTCTACTCGATTACCGAATAAATCGTCAGAAATCTTATTCGACGGAAACCGAGTAAATAACACGGTCATCACTTCCGTTCAGAGGCCGAATGAAATCAACGACGCGTTCAAATTCGCCCCGACTAGTCCACGAATCCTTCGCCTGAAGGAAGGACTTCCTAGGTCTTCCTCCACATTCCGAGTATGCTTTCCCGTAAACCTCATCAAATCAGTCTATTGACTTGACAACCGATCGTCAATGGACTGGGGGAACTTACTGTAGGAGGTGGGCCGTACCTGCCCTTCAAGGCCCACGAGAAATCACACTCGGCCCGGTAACAGTTGAAGTCAGACCCGAGTGGCGTCCGTACGAGTATGAAAACGGATTGCTGAGCCGACAACAGACCCAATACCGGAGGCCCATGAACCGAGAGCGACCTAGGTTAAGGCCGAGGAGCTCGAGCTATAAAAGGAGAGGGAGGCAACACAAGAAAGGGATCCGAAATTAGAAACTGAGACGGCGGCATAGATTAGAACAAGTAGCTAGATTTATTTCGTTGTCTTTACCGAGTGAAACCGAATCTCGGCATAACCTCCGAACGCCGGGATTCTCTCTGTACTCTCCGTTTATAAATAAAACTTCCTGTTCATTCGGTTCATTTAGATTCACACCTTTGTAATAACCCACCAACGAGTCCCGTCACTCATTTTACTGATACACGACCGAACTCGGTACAAACAAGTAGTATTAAGTATTTCACTAGCTTCGGCAATTTCACCCATTGCTTCCTCCAACAAGAGGAAGAAAGTGAGCAAAGCATCGATATTCCAAGTCTCCTTCAAGAATCAAAGACTCTTTTGGTAGTACTAGTTTGTAACGTTAACCCAAGGAATAGGAGAGATGGCGTTGGGGGAGCAGGAGCACGAAGGAACAGTCGTTGAGAGCGGAGATCAGAAGACGAAGAAGAAGACGAAGGGTTTGTTGTCTCGAATCTGGAACGGGTTGTTTAGGGTTAAAGGAGACGACTTTGAGAAGAGACTTAAAGGCATCTCTAAGGAAGAAGCTACTATAAGGTCGAGGATGAAGCGCAGATCGGTTACAAAGAGGAAGCTCATTAGGAATCTCATTGCTTTCTCTCTCTTCTTTGAGGTGGTCACCTTTGAGCAAAAGTCTTTTGCTTTTGGGGTTTGGATGATTTGATATGGAACAGTTTCTCTTTGTGGGTTTTCAGGTGATTGCAGTGAGTTATGCGATTATGACGACGAGAGATGAGGATTTGGATTGGAGACTTAGGAGTTTTAGGGTCTTGCCCATGTTTCTTTTACCTGCTCTTGCTTTTCTTGGCTACTCTTCACTCGTTAGCTTCACCAGCATGTGTGAGTCTTGTCTTTTCCTTCATTGAAACGTCGGTACTTTTGTCTGATCGTGTCTTCTGTTTGGTTTAGGTGACCGCAGAGATGAGAAAACTTTGGAGAAGCTTCAAGGTGAAATGCTGGGGAAGATCGATGAGTTAAAAGAGAGGACCAATTACTTCACCACACTTGATATCCTTCGTGTAAGATTACTAAGAGGTTTTTCTTGTGTGTGGGAGGCTAGTACACACACAACTCCATTTTTTCATATCTTGCTTGCATCATTACTTTAATAGATTACAAGGTTACAGTATAACACTTATTGATGGCAATAGGTTTATTACCTTTACATCTGTTGTGGGATTAGATCATTTTTTCAAAATTTTTTATTATGTTTCAAGTTATCCTTACAAGATGTCTTTAAATAGAATTAGAAAAAAACATCCATTAAAGGAGTATCCTTGTCAGGAAAAGATTGTTTAATTATAGTTAGGAATCTAACTGTAAGTGTTACAGTTGAGGTTCATAGTTTATGATACGAGTCCCAACTCGAGTTGATTGGAACTACTTATTGCACTATCTCAATGAGTTTTTATCGCTACTGCAACTGGGAACTTGTTTTCTGAATTGAGCTATTTTGCATCAGAGGTTTGACCCTGATCCAGCTGCAAGGGCGGCTGCTGCAACTATTCTGGCATCGAAGTTGGGTGCTGATTCAGGCTTGAAAGTATATGTAGGAGATGAATCCCAACTTGAGCCTACCACAGGCAAAAGCAATGAAGACACGGTAGTCAAACACTCACAAGGGCTCAGGAATCGAAAACAACCAAATACAAGAAGACGCAAAGACGGTGCTGGGACCACTCCAGCCCATCATTCGGATAATGAGTCTAACCATTCTGGAACAAGCGAAGGAACCACCAGCACAGAGCAAAACCAGCAGATGGTTTTTGAGCATTATAACCCTCAGGGATATGCTGGTCATGATGGTAGCTGGATCTCACGCATTGCGTCTCTCCTCGTAGGTGAAGATCCAACTCAGTCATGTCCACTCATCTGCGGAAACTGCCATATGCATAACGGTAAGTTAACCCATTATCTTTGTCTTTTTGCTTTTCCATCAATAACATTGTTTCATCTTTCGCTTTCTTTTCATATAGGACTTTGCCGGAAAGAGGACTTCCCGTTTGTAACTTACTACTGTCCTCATTGTCGAGCCCTGAACAAGCCGAAGCATTCAGAAGAGCAATCACTTACTCTTCCTGCTGCTGATACAGTCTCTCTGAAGCCAATGGGAAGGGAAGTGGTCAATAGCAGTAGCAGCTCGACTAGTGAGCGTGGTGACAGTCCAGTTCCTGCAGTTGCTGTGGAAGAAGCCCCAGTAACAACCGAGAGCTGACCTAAATATATTTTGTGCTAGAAAGAGAGAAGTGCGAGATGGTCCTGTTAAAATATGTACCTGCTTGCAATTTTGATTGTGAAATGAAATCTGAATAGATTTTTAATCTTTTATTATTGTTGGGAAATTATATATAAATTAATTGCTTCTACTAACAAGGGAAAACCGATGGATAAATCCTCTAGAATTTGATCGAGTGACTCACCTCAGCTTTCAGCATGTTCCAATTTTGTGCCAGATTGACTCATCTTTGAGAAAATAGGTGTATATTTTGATCCAGCTGTTACAATTGCTTTAAGCTATTTGAAGATGAAAGTTAACAGCTCTCTTTTTTTCTATTGTCCACATGTGAGCAAGATCCATTCGATGGAAAGTCATCCATCTAATCAAAGATTTAATGATATTTGAAAGTATCCAATCTCCAAACTGCTGTATTTTTCGTCCAGTTTTATTAGATTTCTAAAATACAGAAAATAAAAACATCCATAAAATGTAAGAATCATACAGTTTTGTCATCAAAAATTATCCTTTTTTTTTGTTCAAAAGTCATCAAAAATTATCTAAAACATATTTAAATTGATGTAAAATACAATAGAAGGAAACACGTATAATCAACTAAAATGTCTCCAAGTACAAAGGTGATAATTACAGTTAGGAATAACCTATGATATTTGTTGATTCTTAACCTCATTATGCTATTCATGTACATCCTTTAAAATTATTAGATGAACGTAAGTACAAAGTGTCCTCATTGTACATTCCCATTTCGGTGAGAAACTATGTCTTAAAATTAATACATCTCAGCTTCTTCTCCCTCCACAAGATTGGATTAATATTCTCCTCCATCACCATCCATTCTTTTGCTCTCCTCTCCTCCCTAAACATAAACCCACCAAAAAAACAAAAACTTCCAACTTTTTTTCTTTTCTTAGATCGAGAGAGAGAGGGAGGGAGAGATTTTGGGGTTTAGTAGAAAGTTTTTGTTCTTTTTCTTTTTTTTTTTTGTTTTCTTTAGCAAAAATTATTTGTTATGGGTAATGTGACGTCTAACGTGGCGGCGAAGTTCGCTTTCTTCCCACCAACGCCGGCTACGTACGGCGTAAGTAAAGACGAGGAGACAGGAAAGCTCATGTTCACCGGAGTCACGCCTGAAAAAAGCATGGAGGTTCACCAAGTTACCACCAAATCAGGCAACAAGGTCGTCGCTACGTTTTGGAAACACCCATTTGCAAGATTCACTCTCCTCTATTCCCATGGCAATGCTGCTGATCTCGGCCAAATGGTCGACCTCTTCATCGAGCTCCGAGCTCATCTCCGTGTCAACATTATGAGGTCTTATATATACAAACGACCCTACAATTCTTTTCATTTTTGTTGATGAAAAACCTTAACATCTTCATATGTAAATGAATCAGCTATGACTATTCAGGGTATGGAGCTTCAACAGGCAAGGTAAGAGAGTATTTTAATATAAAAATTCAAACATTTGTTTAATATTTGATTGTTGTGTAATGAAATAGCCGTCTGAGGGCAATACTTACCACGATATCGAGGCTGTGTACAACTGCTTGAGGAGCGAGTATGAGATCAAGCCAGAGGAGATGATTTTGTATGGTCAGTCCGTTGGAAGCGGACCAACGTTGTACTTAGCGTCACGATTGAAGAGACTAAGAGGAGTTGTTCTTCACAGCGCAATTCTCTCTGGCATTAGAGTTTTGTACCCTGTCAAAATGACATTATGGTTCGATATATATAAAGTAAGCTCTCTTCTTTTTGTTTTCACTTTTTGTTCTTTTCTTACAAACTTTGGAATGTATTGCAGAACATTGATAGGATACGACATGTCACATGCCCTGTTCTTGTCATACATGTAAGGTCACATAAACTTCTTTCTCACAAAGAAGAGACATTTTGAACGGGAGATGATTAAACTTGGTTAATGAAACTACAGGGAACAAAAGATGAGGTGGTTACCATGTCGCATGGGAAGAAACTGTGGGAGCTTTCAAAGGACAAGTATGATCCATTGTGGGTTAAAGGAGGAGGGCATTGCAACTTGGAGACGTATCCTGAGTACATAAAGCACCTGCGCAAATTCATAAACGCAATGGAGAAACTAGCTCTCAACAATCCACCATCCAGACAACTAGACGACGAGCCAAGCAATACTGAAACTAAGCTCACCTGTTGCTTAAGATTCAAGAAAAAGTAGAGCTGGAACTGAAGATTGCAGTAACAAAGGTTCAGAAGATTCAACTATGAGAATTTCAATGTCAACGAATGCAATATTCCGAAAGAGGAAATGGCGAAACCAGATTTCATGTTTGTAGGTGTTTGCCTTTGTAAACAAAGAATGTGATGTAGGCAACCGTTTGAAAATTTCATTACTTGTTGATGAAGCAACCAAATCAATATGCATCAATTATGGGAATGTTATAAATGTTTTTGGTAGATTTTGAGATTGGTTGCCTAACAAAAGAATTGGAAAGACTGTATAGCAAAATAATATTTATCTGATGGTATCAGTTTTGTTTTCTGTTTTTTTTTTTTATTAAATCAAATTTGGCTCATAGGATTCTAGCCCTGTTCGTTTCTTAACCGCTAGACGCAACGTCAGCGGCAAGAAAAAGGTACTACGACGGTGACCAAATTAATAGAATCTCAAGCGAAGTAATCGCAACAGACTTTCAGAGACACAGAAAAACTAGACGCCGGTGCCGCTAACAATTTCTGCGTCTCTTCTACCTATTGTTAATTGCCGCTGCGTCTGGAAAACAAGTTGCCAGTGCTTCCTCGGTGTTGTGTGATTCCGTGATAATAGGTATAATTTGTGGTCGCTGCCGCTAGATGCAGAGGTTAAGAAACGAACAGGGCTTCTGTAGAATCCAAAACCGCATACGAGTGTTTCTGTGTTTAAATGTTAAATAGCGTTTGCGGATGTAAGTGGATCAAACGTCATAATGTTGTTCATTTCTAGTAACTAAAAGGTTATGCATTATATTATGCCATGTGTAAAATTGTTAATATAGTTAACATGAACACAACGGAAAAAACATAAAATGAACATGGAATATTAGAGACCAAACAAACGAAGCATTACAACACAAAACAAAGTCCACTTCTCTCTACTCTTTATATTGTTCATCCAAAAGATGAACTCTTGTGTTTATAGAATCCGTCTACAAGCTTTCATGAAAACAAAAAGTCATCAAAAGGAAAGCCTAAGAGACTTTACTCTCCTCTTAAATTTTTTTCATTCGATCTCCACAATCTGAGGCCTCCTCTCTGCAGCTTTCTTGCGTATGAAGATACCCCATCTCAAAGCAGCTTTAAGCTTAAGCCATCCCACCACAGCTTTTCCCGAGCCTCTGTTACGCTCTCTCCTGTACGTGTCATCGACCTGAGCTTGGTACGGGATGTTGTAACCGTAACAAGACTCATCCATCTGACCAAACCCGCTATGTGTTCCCATAGGGCTCATACCAATCCCAAAAGTCTTCAACAGTCTCTGCATATCGTCAGTTTCAAGCATCTCAGAACTCCTTAGTCTAATTTCTTCACTGAAAATGTCTTCAAGACCTTGTCCAGCTCTTGGTCGGCACCAATCTTCTCCATTGTAATCTTGCACATTGCTAGGTAATGAGGGTAATAATTGGCTGCAAGGTTGCTGCACAAACTGAGGATATTCTATCGGTTGAGGGACCGGAGAATAGGTAACAACATTCTGATGAGTTTGTCTGTTGTTCTGGTTTTGCAGCTGCTGATGGTTCTGAGCTCTTGGTGCTGTGGAAATCTTTGGTTCGGGTAAGCTTTTTGTTTCCTTCTCGGCGACTGGTAAGCAATTCAACAGCTTACCGTCGTATTCAACAGCTTTATGCCAGTTTTCATAAGCTATCTTCACCAAAATGTCTGCAGAGATCTGTGAGCTAACCAGTGATCAGCTTCACAACAAAAAGGAACTGTTTTCAAAACCTTGAGAGAAAGAAATGTCTGTCTTTAATTACCTTTTGGTCATGGTTAAGAGACTCAAGAGATATGAACTGTCCATTTGCAATAAGGCCTCTGAACTCATAGATATGATTGAAGACAACGCCTGTAGCGTGAGTCTGGTCTGTGTAAAACACATAAAGCTTCCCACCCAAAACGCATGTCTTTGCGTGCTCCATTGTGTTCTCCCACATTCTATTCGACATTCCACTCCCAAGCAACTACAATATCATCAGGTAACAACAAAGAACATTTAACAATGTATCTATGTTTGTGGTTTCTTTCGCATAAAACAGAAATGGATGCTAACATTTCTCAGCTTCTGTGGATCCTTAACAAGGAGTCTAAGGAAGTCTTCGACTGTGACAATGCCAGCTTTCAATAGCTTCTTGTGTAACACCCCGTCTTTCGCTATTCTATCTAGTCTCCATACTTCATCATGTAAGGCTGGTGGGTAATGTTTCTTGTATACTGCAAAACATAGTCAAAATAACATTGTCTAACACTCTATTTTGTCTAGTATAGTAAGAAGTTTAAGCACTCACATTCTCCTCTATGATCTTTGACGGCAAACGGTTCTGTTTTGGCTTCACGAATGTGAAAGCTATCACCATACCCTGGAGCGGTCTTAACACCAAGCCGAAACTTTCGGCTCCTAATCCAACTCGAGTTATCAGTAAAAGTAAGTTCCCCTAAAGTTCCCACACCTTCCTTAAGCATCAGCTGCGTGTCACCGGTCAAGATTGGGCGTTTCCCTTGTCGCTCTTTCACTTCAAAGCTCTCAAAGTGCTCTCTAGTCCAGTCTTCATCATTGAAGTCACCCTCTAACACAACAACATTCAGCTTTGTAACCGACTCTTCCCCTGTTTGGACTACATTTCCTGTGTTTGCATCTATAAGAACCACATGAATGGCTGAGCCTCGCTCTCCCTCGACTTTCCCACCTGTGAATAAGTGAGGAGGCATTCTCGTCCTAAAGTGAAGTTGCAGGTTTCTTCCATCACGGCCTTGGATCTTCTTTGGTTCCGGCGACCTGTAGATTTTTTAAGCCAGTTTAACAGAATTTAAACACTAGAAAGAACCACAGAACAATTTCAAGAGGGAAAACTGTAGCTAGAGTCGTACCTCGACGTTAACTTCCCATTTCCTAACCTTGATATGGCTCGTTCCACCTCTTCGCTAACCTGTTTGTTTGGTCCAGACCAAAACAAAGTTTAAAACTCCACAAGCATCCAAAAATAGGATAAAAGCATTACATGTTGAACTTAACAATATATGATTCAAAACTCACAATTCTGCGAAACAGTGGCTCCAAAGATGAGCAAAGCCTTTGCAGACTATCTACCTTGACAGCTTCCACAATAACACTGTAAACAAGTATATTGCAAGTGAGTAAAGAGCTTTGAAAACATAACAACAGAACTTTGAGAGCTTAAGAAAAAGATTAGTCTCTACTCAAGAAGAGGTAGAGACTCTTAGTATTAAACGCATAGCAAGTCTTCTTCGATAGTTGTAAGGTATAACCATTGAGCTACTTCAAGGAAGTTACCTTGCCAAAGCAGGCACTTTTTGTCTCTTTGATCCGGGCAAGTTGTCTTTATCCTCTTGACTGCATTCGTGTCCACGCTTGTTCATGGAACTATCCATTTAAGCAAAAAAAGAAATTACAATCTCCGTGGTAAAAGACATACAAAAAATTATTCCAAAGTTAGAAGAAAACAGCAGAAGTCCACAAAAGGAAGCTTCAGAGAAGAACACACAAGAAACATAATAAGTTGGACATATAACAAATAGTCTCAAGCTATAAAGTTTGGACAACCCACATGGGGTTTAGACGGTGTGCAGAAGTCACTGAACCGAGATCTGTTCTTTAACGGTAGATCTAAAGCGTTGAATTATTATGATTAAAAACTTTATGGAATCTATCCATGTGAGGATTAGAATAATGCAAAGGGAGAGAGGGAGTCATTTATTGGGTGACACTATGATAAACAAATGGAATAAAAAAGCAGCTGTTTTTGTGCATGAATGAGTATTGAAAGTTGATACCTGGAGCTATCATATGCTGCTGCTGCATTATGTCAACCTTATTGTTGTTATTATTGACTTGACACAAGTTTTGTCTCTTTCGCTGCTCTTGTCCCCCTTCACACATTCTCATGTTTCTTAACATATGAAAAGTCTCTGTTAGTTTTTACAAAGAGGAAAATAAAGTCTACTTATGCTTACATCACAGATATACAAATCATCTTGAAAATCAAATCATTCTTCTGTCTCAGTCAGATGAAAATCTCAACAAAACCCATGATATATTATATAATTTATATATTTATCTTTGTCTAATGAGAATTTATATATTTATGTTTGTCTAGTGAGAATTTTGATGGAACTATAAAATATAGAGAAGTCGGTGAGATCTCGTCAGATGTGACTGGAGAAATATATATATGAAGAAAAGTCAATACAAGGTTTGTTTAGCTTATATTGATCCAAGAGCAAAACAAAAAAAAAGAGCTACATACAGTATATAGAGAACATGGAGGGATAAGACTTTGGCTTGAGACTTAAGCTATTCCCATGTTCTCATGCGGAAGAGAAAATATAGTTTGCTTCCATCGAGAAACTAACTCTGAGAAGAAGGCCCACTAAAGCAAATTACTTACTTTTAGATCTATAGTAGTGAGAGCAGATTTATGATTAACTTACTTGTTGATGAAAATGGTGACATTAGAACAGTTACAGCAAGCAAAATAATGACGACATAGCAGAGCAGAGTGAGAAAGTGGTACTCCATCAACTCAAAGAGAACCCAAGTGTACACCACCAGACATCTTCATGTTCCTCCAAATAAGATATAAGCTTCTGCAAATAGGAATATAACCAAAATATGGTTGCTCGAGCTTTCCTTCTACAACTGAAGAGTAGATAAAGACGGCTACCATAACTATCTTGAGCAGCGGTAGCAGCGAGAGCAGAGAACGACGGCTACCATAACTATCTTGAGCAGCGGTAGCAGCGAGAGCAGAGAACGACGACACACGAGATGATGACGACATGGACGGTGATTGCCGATGGCTTGGAGCTTCGACGTGGACGGTGGGGAGCACGAGCAGACGTCAACAATGTCGATGATGAGCACAAACCTGTTTCATACACAACAACAACAATTGGTACAACAACAACACGAACAAACGTCCAGAACTGTAATAAGTACAAACCTGTTTCATACACAACAACAACAATTGGTACAACAACAACACGAACAAACGTCCAGAACTGTAATAAGTACAAACCTGTTTCATACACAACAACAACAATTGGAATTTAAGGGAAAAAAAAACACTCAGTAACTTAACATATAACTTTAAATCTATTGATAAGATCCAGATTATCTCAGAAGCTTATTTGTTAACACAAACATCAATGTCTATAGCCAGAAACAAATATTTCTCACCTTCTCAGCCATAACACACCCACATCAAAAATAGGAAAAAAAATGTGAAATCTCTGTCTCTATTAAAAAGTTTAATCTGATCTCCAGTTTATTAGAAACTTTATAAAATTATATTTACATGTCCAAAAACAATAATCATGTTAACATATACATCCAAGAGAATCAACAGTGATTATCCAGAAAATATTTCCACGAAACTAGAAAGAAAATTCATAAGATCACTAAACTCAAAATCAAGTGAAAATTGGGCGAAATTGAAACCCCAAGAGGGAAATTGAATGCATAAGAAATTATATTGATGATCACAAACCTGTGAGATTAAACTTTGTTCGATAAGAGGTGCTTCTTTTTTTTCAACGGAACCCATCGCTTTCCCTTCATTTAAAAAGTTTTTTACTCTGATGATGACCTCTTTGCTCTCTTATCTACTAGAAGAAGGAGATCGAGAGAGAAGATGGAGAGATTGGAAGAGGAAGAGGAAGAGGAAGAGGAATAGGAAGAGGAAGAGTAGAAAATTTGATTTCTGATGAAGGAGAGAGACACAAAATTGACACGTCAGGGGTTCCTACTATTCCTAAAAGTCCTATATTAAGTACCGGTCCTGTATTTTTTCTCTCTTTTTTCATTTTTTTTTGTCTTTTGCTTAGAATTCTTCTTAAGTGACTGCCGATGGAGGTGGTCTAACTTGGTGTAAGTGTGGTTTATAAAATCTAATCATGCAATTTTGAAAAAAAAAAAAATTAAGAACCACAAAGAGGTTCTTCCATTGGACCATACCAAATTTAATTACACTATCAAAAGTTCTAAACTTCAAAAATCACAAAATTAACTATTAAACTAATCATTAGTACCCATTATGGGTTCTAACCAATGGACATGCTCTTACCTTCCTCTCTATGAGCAACAATGCTTAAGTCTCTCTCTCTCTAGGGTGATTAGGAATAAATCTCTGTCGCGTCGTTACACTTCTCAATGATGAAACTTTTTCTTGCAAGCTTCAGCTTTTCTCCACAAACTGCCTCTCCATCTCCTTTTGAACTCTGGATCATCGCTTCCACAATCCATAAGTCAATATCCATATTCTAGTTTCCATGGAACCAATAGAGGAAAGATGTGAAAAAAGACAGAAACATTATTCATTTTCCTATCTTGAGTCCATCCTCGCAAGAGTGTGATCTCTGATCGTTTCTGTTCAATCTCATTTCATCTAAAAATTCTTACGGCTTAAGACCTATGAAAGATCAGATATTCAATTTCATCCACCATCGTCAAAATTGTAGATTCAATCAGAACGAAAGCGAATCCATGATGGTCACACTGCACAGTACCTGGAGGAGAGCAATCGCAAGCAAACACAAGGACGGAAAAACGGAGTTGCTACGAGCATCTAGAGCTGATGGATGCTACATTAGCAGTTTCTAGACATTGCTCGCGGTGAACCAACGGCGATTCTGAAACATCCTAGTTTAACATTGTCAAGTGTACCCTTTTAGTTCATACAATATCCAACATTGACGTTATATTTTAAGATTATAATTATTTACATTTGTATCCTTTTAGTTCCATAACATGTCAAATATGGGCACTATACTTCCATTTATCCATAAATCATTCTTTAATGAAAAAAAAAACAAAATCCAACTCTGTTTCTACTTTTCACCAAGAATGTCAATAAAAAAATAAGACATTAAGAAAGCATGCAAGGAAATACAAATGTCAATAAAAAAAACAACGTGGTATTGGCAATATGAATTGAATCACAATAGTAAGGAACATGACCAACTTGGGGAGCTTGCAACTCAGCTAATAAGTTGATCAACCAAATGACTTCTCTAGAACCAAACTCCATGGCTCTGTATTCGGATTCAGCAGAAGAATGAGAAGCAATTTGCTGCTTCTTGGACTTCCAAGAAACCAAAGTATTGCCAAGAAACATGCAGTATCCTGACGTAGAACTTCCTGTGTCAGCACAAGAGCCCCTGTCTGCATCAGTATAACCTCGTAAAACAAGATCAGAATCCGAAGAATAGAACAATACTAATCCAATGGTGCCTTTCAAGTAACGAAGAACCTTGTAAGCAGCTTGAAGATGAGAAGGTTTGGGAGCTGAAGTAAATTGACATAACTTGTTTACCGCAAAACTGATATCAGGACGAGTGATCGTCAAATACATCATCTTTCCCACAAGCCGACGATAAGCACAAGGATCATCAAGTAACGGTTCAGGAGAGTCTTGAATCAACTTATTACTGGGATCCATTAGTATGGGTAAAGGTTTGCAGGCCATTCAACATGATTCCTCCAAAAGTCCCAAAGTATATTTGCGTTGATAAACTGAAATACCTTTAGCATAATGGACAATCTCAAGATCCAAAAAATACTTCAAAGTCCCCAAATCTCTGATTTTCAATGCCTTTTGCAAATATTCTTTCAACTTATCAACATCATCCGTGAAATTACTGGCAATAATAATGTCATCTACATAGACAAGGACTGCTATGTAATGACCATTAATGTTGCGGATGAACAATGTATGATCAGCATGAGACTTCTTAAAGCCTAAACCCAAGAGAGTTGTACTAAACTTCAAAAACCATTATCTAGAAGCTTTCTTAAGTCCGTAGAGTGACTTTTGAAGTCGACAAACATCATTTTCTGGTAAGGTTTCCCCCTCACGTGGTGTGTATCCAGGAGGTAACTTCATATAAATCTCTTCATAGAGATCACCATTTAAGAAAGCATTAAAGACATCCAATTGAGTTAGATGCCAATTTTTTGGCAGCTGACACGGTCAATACAGTCTTGACAGTAGTCATTTTTGCCATCTCTGATACCATCTTAATGTTTACAGAGAAAACGAGGAAGACGTTGTAACAAACTCATTCTTTCTTATTCATCAATAAAGAATGAACGTTTACATTTATAGTTTATGTAATCCGGTTAACATAACAAACATGTACCGGAGATTAAACCAACATAACGAAATCAACTAAACTGGGTTACTCTAATATATAATAAGGTAGCAAGTAGGTTAGCAAAAAAAATGACAAAGAAAGTCTACAACTATGTATACACACATATATATACCGTGTATGTGTGATTAGGCTTTAAAATCAGTTGATGTAGGAGAAAATGGTTAAAGAGGACATATCTGATAAAAGGAAAATCCGTTCAAAAGAGAGAGAGAGAGTCGCAAAATAGTATCCACTTTGTGTGGCCAAGTATGTATTGAAATATTTTTTAAAAACTCTAACAACATTCTAACATGGGACTTGAATTGACCGCAAGAAAAAAGAAAAAGAAATTATTAACAAGTCTTATTGATTGACGCTCAGAAGTGTCCACTGGTACTAATATCATATAGTAAACTGAAATAGATAGAAATACATATTTTTATGGAAGATAGACTTATAAATCTAGCTAGACAGCTAGTAAGTAAAACTAAGTATATATGTAAGAAAATTAAGCAGAAAATTTAATAATGAATCAATTAGAATATATTGAAAGCAAGCAATTAAGGAGGAAGAAAATTTGAACATGAATCAAGAAACACACAACTAAACAAACAATCATGCAAGGAATCAAGGAAGTCAATAAAAAAGTAGAGAAATTAAGAAAACAATTGATCAAACAAAGAAAGAATTACGAAAGCAAGTAAACAATGAAATGTGGAAGCAAATATGAATGTCTACGAGTAAGAAAGTACGCAAATTTGTATGTATGTATGTATGTATGTATGTATGTATAAATGCATGTATGTAGTTATGTAGGCATATGTGTATGACAAATGTATGTATATAATATGTATATGTATGCATTGCATTCTTTAAGTGGTTGCATAGAACCTATGGAGACGTCAATGGTTTCGTGATACATTGATGGAGAAGAAAACAGACAGAAACATCAAATGCTAGAAGCAAAATCAAATAACAAATCAGACGAAAATGATTGAAGAGGAAATACCTGAAAAAGACAAGACCATTCAAATGATTAGTAGGAGAAATTCACTCAGGACTTCTTACATAAATAAGGAGGCTAGACAACACCCAAAAAACAGATTTGGAACTTTGAAGGATCAAAACATAGACGTACGTAGAAGGAAACGACTACCTAAAAAAGTTCAAGTAACGTGACTAGTGCAAAATATTAAAAGGATTGATTTGAGCATTATCGATTCAAATGCAAGCTTATAAGAGAGGAAGTTAAATCCTTGCTTCACTAACATAAATCTGGCTATGATTATAGTATATTGTTACATATCTAGTTTTAAAACAATATAACCGGATACACAGATATTCATGTATCATTATTATTAGATCACCTTAACTTGGGTTCTTATATTCTTCCCGTTAAGTATAGTCTACTAAGCTTATTTTTCATTAAAATATCATCCATTCTTGTTCTTCGTATGTATTAAATGAGTGATTGCAATTCCATTCGTCATTTTCTTCCAACAGATAATTTACATTAAATTGGATATTAAAAACGATTTCCGGCTATTAAAGTAAATAATACATTTCAAATCTAAAATATTGCTATAGAAGACAATTGAAATAAAATATAAAAGTTTTAACACATACTCTAAAATCGGTTTGGGTTCATGGTTTATAGTTTAAATTAAGGGTCTAGGATTTGGGTTCAGTGTAGAAGTTTTGGGTTAAGAGCCTACGGTTTGGGTTTAAGATTTAGGGTCTAGAGTTTTGGTTTAGAGTTTAGATTTAGTGTTTAAAGTTTAAAATTTAGGGTTATTAATATTTACGTACCAGTTGCTCCGATATATAATTTCAACTGAAGCCCGTTATTAATTCAATAAAACAGAAATATAGTTATTATTAATTGTATTCATATTCGATCGATATAGCTCATAATGGTGTTAGACCAAATGTTGAATGAAAATTTGAGTCTCACTTAATTGACAATTGAGAAAGCTATTCCATTCATTTTTTTTCTTCCAATAGATAATTTACTTTAAAATGGATATTAAAAACAATTTCTGGTTATTGAAATAAATAATACATTTCAAATATAAAACACTGCTATAGAAGACAATTGAAATAATATTTAAAATTTTAACACATAATCTAAAACCGGTTTGGGTTTAGGGTTTACAGTTTGAGTTAAGGGTAAGGGGTTTCGGTTTAGTGCATAAGGTTTGGGTTTATAGTCTATGGTTTGGGTATAGGTTTAAGAGTCTAGGGTTTGGTTTAGAGTTTGTAACATTTTGTTTAGAGTAAAACCTTGGGTTTAGGGTAGGCATGGGTGTTCGGGTACCCGTTAACGTTCGGATCGGGTTTTTCGGATTTCGGTTCTTTATTATACCACCTCATAGGTCCCATTCTAGTAAATTTGTATTTACGGGTCGGGCTCGAATATAACACATTGGGTTCGGGTTGGTTTTGTATCACATCACAGAACCCATAAAGTAACCATATATCATTCAGATTCGGGTTATATCGGATCGGTTCGGATATACCCGAAGTAAAATCTAAAATTTAAAAGGAAAACATAAGAAATATATTCTTATTTATATATAATTAAGTATCTAAGCTACTTATTTAAATTTTAAATACTTATTGTTCGATACCATATCAAAATAAATATGAAATTTAATATTTGAAGTATATATTTATGTCTAATATAATTATATTTTGTATTAGTTTGGACATTCGGATCGGTTTCTTCGGATATATTTTCGGATTTTTTGGTTTTTTCGGGTTACCCATTCGGGTTCAGTTAATAACACTTCGGGTTCAGATATGTTTCATACCACCTTACAAGACCCATTCTGGTATTTTTTTATATTTCGGCCTGAGTTCGGAGGTTTTTCGGTTCGGGTTCGGTTCAGATTTCGGGTTACGGATTTTATACCCAGGCATAGTTTAGGGTTAACCCTTTGATTTAGGGTTTAGTGTTTAGGGTTTAGGTTTAACCCTAGACTTTAGGATTTAGAGTTAACCCTATTTATAGGGCTTATAGTAGCTAGGTATTAACAATTAGAGAGTTATCAAATCTTGTAAATTTATCATGTTATTTTAATTGAAGCCCGTTACTAATTTAGTAAACCGGGTATACATTTTTTATTTATTCTATTTATATTCTATTGATAGCTCTTAACTGTCTTATACCAACTGTTGAATACGATTTTAAGTCACACTTAATTTACAGTTGAGAAAGTTATTCCATTTATAGTTTTTTCGATATATAATATTACTTAAAATGGATATTAAAAATGATATCCGATTTAGTTTTCTTGGTAAAAAAGGAGAAATGGTACATATTCAACAAAAGTAATGATAAAGCCTTCTTTGGTTACCAAAGGCCATGATACTTGGAGGTCAAAGGTTCATTGCTACATTATTGTAAACTTTCTGGATTACCTTTTAGTAATTATGGTTTCAAATTCAATATTTAGGGTTTAGTGTTTTGGATTTAGAGTTTAAGATTTTGGTGACAACATTAACGATGTTAAATATCAACTCGTACTTTGCATCTTATTGTTGCGGCAACGGTGTATGCGCAAAGATTTGATATCGCATGTTTTATAGGATTTTAATATTCATCTTAGTTATATTGATAATTTAGATTGTATATTAGTTAAGTGTATATAATTGCATTTGCATGCTTAATTGCATATCACGGGGTCTAAATTGTCTAATTGAAAGTTTATGGCGAAAACAAGAGTTAAAGTTCACATTAAGGAAGTCCGGGTCAAAAACGAAATTATCAAAAGTTTATGCTGAAAGTCTGGATCGTTTTGTAAAGAACCAGAAGTCCAGGGACCTGTTTTGCAAATGTTTAGGAAATCACCATTGGAACTCCTCTTCACTTCGATCCCGACGGCAAATCCTGAATCCGGTGAAGACGGCCGCGACAGATCAAGACATGACGAGGAATGGAGCCCTCAGATTGGTCTCTCCACGCCGACAAAGCTTGAATCATGTCGTGGCTGAGGATCTTGACGAACACAACAAAGACGACATAGACGTCGCCGAGGAGTGCGGAAGTGGTGCTGTCCTATCGGAGAAGCCGGCACAGAGCTGAGCACGAAGACGGAGTTTGTGGTGGTTGGAGAAAGTTCACGGCTGAGTGAGACGGCGGCCATGGTGACAAAGCTTGAATCATGTCGTGGCTGAGGATCTCGACGAACACAACAAAGAAGACATAGACGTCGCCGAGGAGTGCGGAAGTGGTGCTGTCCTATCGGAGAAGCCGGCACAGAGCTGAGCACGAAGACGGAGTTTGTGGTGGTTGGAGAAAGTTCACGGCTGAGTGAGACGGCGGCCATGGTGGCTCCGGTTTCAGTTGATGGCGGAAGAAGAAATGCGAGACGGAATTGGCGAGCTCGGAATGTTGAGAACGAGTTGCAGAGCACGGCTAATTGGGATATGGTGGTTTCGTCGATCAGTTAGTTAAGTTTTTTTTTTTTTGATTTGCTTACATCCTTTAATCTTTTTTTTTTTATAACACTTGAACATGTAGAACTAATCGTTGTGATACAAAGCAGAAAACAAGAAATTAAGTAAGATGTCAATAGACACCGCATAAACATTGAGTAAGGAAGAAAATCTCATCAACTTTCATTATTGTCGAGCTTCCAAAGTGAGTAAATGCTTAAGCCAAAGTGGTGCATCTCGGGCGATGTATAATTGGGGTCGACTATCTCGGGTGACACTAATAGCAATTACCGATGCAGCTTCATTTCTTTCCGGAAGTGCGTGATCGAGGCTCCAAAACTCTATCCTTGCAAGAAGAAAGGATATATCGTGTCGGAGATGGCTGAAGCTAGGATGTTCTTCCGGCTTTGTGAGGAAATCGCGTAGGCAATCTGAAGATGTCTCAAAGATAACATTGGAGAAATGTAGGTTATGTAGACATTCCACCGCCCAAAACAGCGCCCATAAGTCTGCTTCTGTCTTTGTGCGCATACAAGAGTAGGCACGACGACTATGGATGATTGTATGTCCAGCTGCATCCCGAACAATCCATGAAGCACCACTTAAATGATTTGAGTTTACCCATGAGGAACCCACATTACATTTGAGGGAACCATTGGGAGGATGTATCCATCGTATCTCTTCTGATTCAACGCCCCCAGCTCCATCTACCCTGCTTGTGAAGGTATCACACCAAGTAGATTCTTCTTGATAGGCCTTTTTGGCGATAAAGAAGGGTTCAAGAACCTTGTTTTCAAAAAGAAAAACGTTCCTAGCCTTCCAAATTTCCCACAAAAGCCATGGAAAAACTTTTCTTATATGTACATCCGTAGATGAGCTTTTACCAGTTTTGATCAGATGCACAAAATTTAGAAAGGTAGAATTTCGGGAGAACCCTCCTAAAGGAATTGGGAAGTTAGCCTGCTCCCATGTGGCCCGGGCTTTAACACATGTAAAAAGAACATGACATATACTCTCAGTATCATTACCTCAAACAGAGCATGTTGGATCTACCGGAATACCCCGGGTGTTCAGACGTTGCTTGACAGCTAACGCACCAGATAGAGCACGCCACATAAAATGTTTTATTTTTGGTGGGGCTTTAGTTTTCCACAGATCTCGCCATACTTGCTTTTCAATTGGAGATAGGGAGGATCCTTGAGGCTGATCAAAATCAATCAAGTTTTCCAAAAATTTGTACCCACTACGAGTCGAATATGTTCCGCTCGGTGTATATCCCCATTTGATAGAATCGTTGATTGCCAAAGATGGTTTCAACAACAAAATTCTTTGGACATCTTGAGCCGTGAAGGTCTGGCGCAACAAATTAATATTCCATTGTGAGGACCCCTGTAACAGTAAATCCGACACTTTTAATGTTAAATCAATTGGACTATTCTCACGGTACATTGCCGGCCTAGGAATGGTGTCAATAATCCAGTTTTCCGCCCATACATTCGTATCAGCCCCATTGCCAATATGCCGATACAAGCCCTTTTTAAGTAACTCTCTCCCATACATAATGCTTCTCCATGCGTACGATGGACGTGTTCCCATTCCACATTCAAGAAAATTTCCATTCTTGAAATATTTACCTTTAAGAATCCGAGAGACCAACGAATCGGGATTATTCCAAATCCACCAAGCTTGTTTTCCGAGCAATGCTTGATTGAAACGACCAATGTCGTGAAACCCAAGACCCCCCTGTTCTTTTGGTTTACATAGCTTTTCCCAAGAAACCCATGGGATCTTCCTTTTTTTTATCCCCACTACTCCACCAAAATTCTATAATCGCACTCGTAATACGTTCGCAAAGACCTTTTGGTAATTTAAAAACTGACATTGCATATATTGGGAGAGCTAAAGCCACCGATTTTATTAAAACTTCCTTAGCCCCCATGGATAATGTTTTAGAGTACCATCCCTGTAACCTTCCTTCCAGTTTTTCTTTTATAAAATTTAGTAAATCTATTTTTGACCCTTGAAAGCATTCTGGAAGGCCTAGGTAGGACCCTTCACCGCCTTCCTTTTCTATAGATAGAACACTTTTTATAGATTGCTTAGTACCAACATCAATTTTTTTCCCAAATATGATTGATGACTTCAAAGGATTAATCATTTGTCCAGATGCATCCCCATAGATTTTAAGACATCTCAAAACCTCTTCACTGTCCCTAACAGAAGCTTCACATAGCAACAAGCTATCATCAGCAAAAAGCAAATGATGGATGGAAGGGCTGCCCGGTGCTAACTTTATACCATGTAATTTCCCTTGTGCTTCAGCTCTGTTTAAAACATGGACTAAAGCTTCAGCACATAAAATGAAGAGAAAGGGAGATAAAGGGTCACCTTGACGTATCCCTCTCTCTGGTTTAATAAAACCATGAGATCGACCATTAAGTAACACTGAAAATGTGACAGTAGTGATGCATGACATTAACCAAACCACCCATTTATGATCAAAACCCATCTTTTCTAATAAGACTTCAATGAAATTCCATTCGACCCGGTCATAGGCTTTTGACATATCTGTTTTAAGAGCCATACAATCTTTACCAATTTTATCATTTGTTCGCAAAGCATGCACCAGTTCATGTGCTATAATGACATTGTCTGTTATTAACCTGCCACCAACAAAAGCCCCTTGAGTCTCTGATATTAAGTTAGGCAAAACAGCCTTCATCCGATCACATAGAATACAAGAAATGATTTTGTATTGGACACTGCATAGACTTATGGGACGCATATCCTTCATTTCCGTAGGATGTAGTGTTTTTGGTAACAGAAATAATTGTGTATGGTTCCATCCAGCTGGCAAAATGGCTGTTCTAAAAAAACCTTGAACATCCTCGATAATTTTCTGTCCCACAATGTGCCAATATTTTTGGTAGAAAAAACCAGTAAGTCCATCTTCTCCAGGGGCACTACTACTTTTAATCCCAAAGGCCGCCTTCTTAATTTTGTCAGGAGATATATCTCTGGTTAACGTTGTGTTAATCTCTGGGGTCACCCTACACTCGAAACCCTCGAACAAAGTTTCCAAATCACATGGGTTAGAGCTGGTGAATAAATCTCGGTAAAATTCGGTGGCAATATGTCCTTTAGACCCTTCAGAGTTATGTTCATTGCCAACAATATCTTTAAGCATTAAGATCTTATTTCTCATTTTCTTCCCCTTAACCACATTATGAAAATATGTTGTATTCCTGTCCCCTTCTCTTAACCATTCTTCTCTACTTTTTTGCCTCCAAAAAATCTCTTCCTCCCTATAAGCCGTAGCCAAATCTTGTCTTAGTTTTCTCATTATCCCATATATTGGAAATTGTTTCGAGCTCTCCTTATCTAAATCAATCTGCAACCTTTCTATTCTTTTTTTAGAATTCCAGTCGTTTGTTTTTTTAAGCTTGGATAACTCCGACCGGCATCGAGAAATACGATCAAGAACACTAAGATTGGAATTAATATTTTCCGCATCCCATCCTCGGACAATTGCTTCAACCACCCCTCTTTTACCATACATACGTTTATCAAAGTAAAATCGTCCTCTTTGCAAATTCTCAGGCTCAAGGGCGAATTCTATACGTAAGGGTCTATGATCAGAAGGCCACATACTCATATATTCAGTAGACGATTGAGGAAAGAGACGATACCACTCCGCATTACCAAAAGTCCTATCTAACCGGCACTGCACCCAGTGATGATCACGCCTCCCTGCCCACGAAAGGGTATTACCCGTTGTCCTCATTTCCCTAATTTTACATGTTTCAGCTATGTTTCTAAAATCAAAAAATGTGGTTTCATCTCTAAGGGGACCACCCAATTTTTCGCCATTATTCATTAATTCATTAAAATCACCCACCAAAATCCATGCTTCATCTCGAAGCACACCAATGTCCATTAATTTATCCCATACAAAGCGTCGCCTTTCTCTTACTGGGTCACCATATACACATGAAATAAAAAAACCAATTGAGCCCATTGTTACTTTGAGGTCAATAATCCTATTATCACTATATAAGATCTCTACGGTGTAACACCCTTTCCACATTAAAGCTAAACCACCACTACGTCCAGTGGGACCAACCGTATGTAAACAATCATACCCCAAACTCAATTTTAAAGCGTCCATATATGCATCCTTTTTCTTAGTCTCCATGAGAAACAAAAAATCCGGAAAATATTGACGCCTTAAATCTCTAATGCGTTGAACTGTATCTGAGCTACCAGCACCCCTACAATTCCAGCTCAAAATACTCATTAATTATAAATATGTATGGAAGCTCCATAGAGCATGTATTCACTGTAATAAGAAAATCCCCATGCACTAAATATTTGTGCACCATTGAAATTAATAAAAAGTAATAAGCTCTTTGTCCGTCAATTACAAATAAAAGGGATTGCTCCGTAGAGCCATTATCAACGTATGTAATGAAAACATGTTCTCGGGAAGCCCTTCTATCTAAATGTACCAAAAATACCAAAATTAGATAACTTAGAATGTAAATAATATTTGCAGTGACCCCCAATAAAGAATGGTTTGACCTAACCCAGCACAATACACCCCATATACATCGTTTAATAAAGGTACAAGACCGTGGAAAAATCAGAAAGAAAGAATATAAAACATGTACTATTTAATTATACATCCTTTAATCTTTAACCTGATTTTTGCCGGTTACAAGTCGAGCTATTAGGTCTATCAACCCTTATTTAAAACCTGTACTATTTAATTATTAATTTAGTCTTTATATTCCACGAAATCCTTTTATTTCAACAAACAATTGTATTGTTTTTTTTTATCTTTTCAGCTTTCACGGCGATGATGATTTGATTGCGACTGGGATTTTCATGATGTGGGTTTGATCATGAAATTATGGACATTTTTGGTTTTCTGATGGGTTCTACTCAAAATTTTGTGGTTCCTTTTTGGTCGATTTGGAATGAGGTTTCTCTGGGATCTAGAGGACGAGATGAAAAGGAAGGAGGAAAATTTAACGGATTCAATAGAGATCTATAAGACATAGGAACAGTCTCTGTGGAGGCATAAGACGGAAGTACATTCATTGTTGCGGAAGATGTTTGCAATTACGGTTCATTTTCATGGAAAGTTGGGGCAAACTAAGGTGACAAAAGATCTTAAAAGGTGTAGGTGATCTGCAAAAGGTTCCATGTGATCTGAAATTGTGTGTTTTCTAACAAGGTGGGTTTTCTCGGTATTTTTGTGTTTCACTGGATCTTGAACCCTGAAGAAAATATTGAAGTACAATGGTTTTATATGAAAGATTTATATGGCTAGGATTAGGAGCCAGTGTACAAGTCTCGGCATGATGAGTTTGGTGACATTCAGTGGGTCGGACGTTAATGTTATCTATACTTGCTGCACCTTAAAAGGGAATCATGGGATATATATAAAACAGGAAGAGCGATAGTAAAAACAAAAAAAAAATGAAAAAAGGGTGATAGTATTCACAGGTCTTTATATATGGTGTTTTGGTCATCCTTGGATAAATATGTTAGTATTTACAGGTCTGAATGATGAAAGTTTATGGTACTTGCAGGATAACATGCGAAAGTTTATGGTATTTCCGAGTCGCGCCGTCCATCGACCTCACGTCGGTGGCCGAGAATTCCCCCCCCCCTCCTTTTTTCTTCTTGCCTTCACCGATGGCCTCTCCTGGCGACCCCCCCTCCTTCCCCTCCGTTAAGCTCAATTGAAAAACCGCTCTCCGCCAAAGAAATCAACTTTCTAAACTCGTCTCTTGACTCCAAGCTTCAATCACCATCCCACCTTGGGTCGATTCCAGCAGCTTCGGTCCCTTCTTACGCATAAAGATTCAAGTCCTCGCTCAGAAACCTTCGGAAGATTTCAAACCCCTCCTTCCTCGATGATGGAACTCCGGTTGTCCAAGCTCCAGCCTCGGTCTTGCTCAAGACGGCGGAAATATGGAAGGACCACATAGTGGCTCACTTTCATGGAACTCGTCCTCCACCAGGGAAGATTTTTGCTGATTTGAATCCGGTGTGGGGAAAGTTTGGTGACATAACCATTAGAACAGTGTCGGAAACCTCTTGTTTTATTTTCATCCCGAATGTCAAATCGAGAGAGTGGGTTTTGCAAGTTGGGTACTGGCAAGTGGACCATTGCGCTGTGTCAGTATTTCCTTGGTCTGTGGATGGGTCTTTGGAGGATTTGGAACTAAGATTCGCTCCTACTTGGGTTATACTCAAAAATATTCCTCCGCAGTTGTACTCTCTGGACGGCATAAGTGTGGTTGCAAGTGCGATTGGAGAGCCTCTACACACTGAGAAATCTAGGTTGGACCCCTTTCACTTTGGGGACACCAAGGTTAAAGTCGAGATAGATTTATCGGTGGTGCCTCCTTCTCTAGTGGAGGTTAGAGATTCAGAGAACAACTCAGTGCGAATAAGGGTTGAGTATCCGAAACTTCCTCCCAAGTGTTGTAATTGTGGAAAGTTCGGCCACTTGATGAACCGATGTCCTAAACCAATAACAAGGAGGAAGCAACATTTACCCCAAGAGGAAGAGAGAGTTGCATCTGCAAAGCCACCACCCTCGCTTTCTGTCTCGAGATCCTGCTCTCCGGAGAGACCTTCAGAAGCACTAGAAGGCCTTAGTCAGGTGACTGAATCCTCTCCACGGACCAAGAGGAGAGCAAGGTCCAGGTCTAGAGCTAGGGAACGTCGAAGAAGTCTCTCCCTGCTTCCAGCCTACCGTTCTCTGTCTTTAGGCAGTGAAGTGGAAGAAGTGGCCGCTGCAGAGGATTCTGTTGGTTTGTGCAAATTTCCTTTGGGAGTAGAAAAGAACACTTGTTTGAGGAACAATACCTTTAGCTCAAGCTGCTCGAATTCTAAGCCAGAAAGTGTAATAGCAGTTTTGCCTCAGGAGGAAGAGCATCTCTGGTTACTACCTAAAGCAGCCAAGAAAGCTCAAAAACAGAGAGATCAAGTTTTGTCGTGGAATGCGTCTGGGGGTCAGTTGCTGAAGAGTAAAGCCCCTTTGTTTCTATCCCGAGGGGGAGCCTCGGGAAAGAAACATAATCTCTGATTTTGGTATGTGATCCATCCCCTAGTTTTTAATGATGATGAAGGTTTTTAGCTGGAATGTAAGGGGAATAAATAATATGGATCAGCAGAGGGTTGTGAAAGATTGGGTTCGGAGTAGTCATCTATCAGTTGGAGCCTTTGTTGAGACTCGTGTCAGGCAGGAAAACGTTCCCACCGTGATGGAGGCAGTGGTTCCAGGTTGGAGGTATGATACTTATTACTCGGGGTCTGAAGGAGGTCGTATATGGGTTGTGTGGGAGCCATCTTTGTCGTTGGTTGTGTATAGTAAATCTGAGCAGATGATTGTTTGTGGAGTGTTTGTTCCAGAGACTAACTTGTCGTTTACGGTGTGTTTCGTTTATGGTTTTAACACAGAGGTTCAAAGGAGAAGGTTATGGGAGGAGCTGGTCACGATCTCAAATCATAATCTGGTCAAGGAAGTCCCTCTCCTTGTTATGGGAGATTTTAACCAAATTCGTATTGCCTCAGAACACTTCTCCATTGGAGCATACCCGCTTCCGGTTAGTGGGATGAGGGAGTTGCAGGATTGTTTAATGGAGTGTGGTTTGGATGACTTGGAAACTCGTGGAGTCTTTTTTTCCTGGTCAAATGGAAGACCTGAAGATCCTATTATTAGAAAATTAGACAGAGAGTTGGGTAACGATATTTGGAGACAGAGGTTTCCTGATTTAGTGGCACTATTTGAAGCGCCAGGAGACTCTGACCATTATCCATGTGTTGTTGACTTCGTGGTGGAGCCAGATTTTAGAAAAACAAGCTTCAAGTATTTCTCCTTTCTAGCTACCCACCCGAGGTTTCAAGGAGCTATTCAAGCAGCATGGAATGAAAATATCCTCGTGGGATCCAAGATGTTTTCTCTGAAGCAAAGACTGAAAGCAGTTAAAAAAGCTTGTAGAGAAATCAATAGAGAAGGGTTCTCTAATATCCAGCAGAAAGCAAAGGATGTGATGGCAACTCTTACAAGCATTCAAGAGCGTATGTTGACTGCTCCTACGGACTCTCTTTTCAGGGAAGAGTTTGTAGCCAGGAAAAAATGGAAGTTCTTTGAGGCAGCTCAAAACATTTTCTATTGCAGGAAATCTCGTATCAGATGGCTTAAAGATGGTGACGCTAACACCTAGTTTTTCTTCAATGCGGTGGTGGCTCATCAAGCGAGAAATGCCATTAGATTCCTTGTTAACGATCAGGATGTGAGAATCACTAATAAAGCTCAGATAAAGGATATGGTGGTTTCCTATTTTCAGAATTTTTAGGCTCTGTTAATGGTGAAGTGGTACCGTTTTCAGTGGAGGAGTTTAGAAGTTTGGTGTCCTTCCGATGCTCTGAAAGAATTAAGGAAGCTTTGCTCGAAATTCCCTCAGAAGAAGAGATTAAAGGGTTGTTTTTTGCTAAGCCGAAGAGCAAAGCTCCAGGGCCTGATGGCTTTCCAGCTGAGTTTTTCTGGGAGACATGGAGTACTGTAGGTGATGATGCGGTGAAAGCTGCTCAAGAGTTCTTTCACTGTGGTAGAATGCTGAAGGGCTTCAACTAGACAGCCATATCTCTCATTCCGAAGGTTGTGGGGGCTGATAAGCTCAATCTTCTCAGACCTATCTCTCTTTGTTCGACGATGTACAAAGTCATTGCACGAGCTATGAAGAAAAAACTTCAGTTGGTTGTCGATGATATTGTTCAGAGGAATCAAGTTGGGTTTGTGAAGCAACGTTTGCTCTGTGAAAATGTGTTATTGGCATCAGAGTTAGTCACAGACTTTCATAAAGTAGGAGAAACTTCGAGAGGTTGCCTGAAAATCGATCTCTCTAAGGCATATGATAACTTACACTGGGATTTTGTGTTAAACCTCCTCAAGTCCTTTGACATGCCAGATAAATTCATCGGATGGATTAGAGAATGCATCTCAACTCCAGCGTATTCTGTGATCGTTAATGGTGAAATGTGTGGTCATTTTGAAGGGAAAAAGGGATTAAGACAGGGAGACCCAATCTCATCTCTGCTTTTCATTATGGCAATGGATGTCTTATCTAAACTGCTGGACAAGGGAGCGGCGAACCAGGTCTTTAAACCGTATCCCTCTTGTGATGCTCCTCTTATTACTCACCTCAGTTTCGCTGATGATGTCTTGATTTTCTTCGACGGATCTGAGGAGTCTTTAAATGGTATCATGAGCATCTTGGAGGATTTTAGAGCTGTCTCTGGTTTGAAAATTAACAAAGACAAGACAGAGCTTCTAATTGATGGTGGCTGCTCAGTTAGATGCCAAGCAATGGCACGGAGATTGGGAATCAAGCAAGGGTCCTTGCCGATCAGATATTTGGGTGTTCCTTTGTCTTCGAAAAGAATGAAGAAGAGTGATTTTCAACCTTTGCTGGATAAAATTTTAATCAGGTTTAACTCTTGGACAGTTCGTCATTTATCCTTTGCAGGACGCTTCCAACTCATTCAAGCAGTGATTTATTCAACAATTTCTTTTTGGGCTTCAATTTTCATTATCCCAAAGGAGTGTATAAAGTTGATGGAACAGATGTGTAATGTCTTTCTTTGGAGAGGAGCTCCTACGGCTGCTAGAGGAGTCAAAGTATCCTGGGAGTCAGTTTGTACTCCCAAAGAAGAAGGAGGTTTGGGTCTAAGGAGGTTAGAAGAGTGGAATAATGTTCTGGGACATAAGTTGATCTGGCTTATTTTTACTGCAGGAGGTTCTTTGTGGGTTTCTTGGGTAAGAAGGAATTTGATCGGTGACAGAAACTTCTGGGATTTGCAACCGCAGAGAACAGATAGCTGGATTTGGAAGAATTTGTGTACTCTGCTTAGCATTGCGCGTCCCATGCTGGTTTGTGAAGTGGGAAGTGGAATCACTGCTCGTTTCTGGTACGATAACTGGACCTCTCTTGGTCCTTTAATTGATATCACGGGCGCAAGAGGACCAGAGGTTACTGGTCTCCACCTGAATGCAGTTGTAGCTGAGGCTCTGCTGGAAGATGACTGGTGGCTTAATCGCAGTCGTAGCATGAATAACATCATCACTTTGTTGAGAGCGTGCCTTCCCGATGCGGCACCTATTCTCTCATCTGAAGTGGATGACACCTATCTCTGGAAACCAGGTAACTTGGCAGCTTCAAACTCTTTCTCCACAGCTGATACTTGGTCGGCTCTTCATCCTCAAGGTGACGCAGTGTTCTGGTATCGCCAAGTTTGGTTCCAAGGAAGAATTCCAAAACACGCCTTTGTGACCTGGCTTCTTGCTAGGAATCGCTTGGGGACTCGAGACAGAATGAGGAGATGGAACTCTCAAATTCCTGCTGCATGCGTTTTGTGCAGTTTGACGGATGAGTCCAGACAGCATCTTTTTTTTGATTGTAGCTTCAGTGCTGAGGTGTGGGACTTCTTCTGCAGAAGACTAAGTGTTACTCCTCCTTCTCCTTTCGAGGAAGGCCTGAGGTGGTTGAAAGCTCCTTCTGCAGATGAGTTTGTGAATTTGATCACCAAGCTGGTGTATCAAGCAACTATTTACAATATTTGGAGGGAGAGAAATGCGAGAATTCACACTCAGATTACCAAACCGCCTCGGGCTGTGATTTGTGAAATTAAGGAAACAATTAAGTCCCGTCTTGATCCTTTGTCAAGAGCACATAATTCTCGTAGAACAGACACTACCTTGCTTGGTACATGGATGAGTAGATTCTAATGGCAGGTTCCTTTGAAGAATAGGAGAAGCTTTGTGGAAGAGTTGAGAGTTGAAGTTTGTGTAAAGAAAAGTGTAAGTTTTTTCCTTTAATAAATCCCGGTTGTGGGCACCTGTTTTCAGGTGGTAGATTGTAGTTTCGTTTAGTTCATAAAAAAAAAACAAAACAAAAAAAAAACATGCGGAATCAGCTGATTCAATTTGAGCTGCTGTTAACTACTATAATGTTGTAACTAGCCATCTTTGGGGTTGCAGCAGGGATCTTTCGAATGAATTTTGAGATAGATTTCTTTGAACAGCCTTGTGCTTTCAGATGGGTTTTAACCACAATTACTGGAGTCTGTAGCGTTTTGTATTTTTGGCATTTCTCTGGTTTTACAAACGTAGAAGGTTCATGCATCTTTGAGGACTTAACTGCCCATGCAAATAAACGATTGGTATTACTGTCTATGTTGCTTTTATTAATCGTTTGTGACCTTCCCAAAATTAAAACAGTGTCCTAGCTGAAATATTATGAGAATGAATCTTTAACTTGAGACACTCTTCAACTTTCTTATTATCTGAACAATGTTTTAATCTTAATTCGATAATTAAGCACTGTTTGGTCAGGTCAATAAAAGTTTTAAATTTTTGTTTTGTTTTATAGGAATCATGTCAAGAAGTTGAAGCTATAGTCAGCTACATGAAACCAGATGTTCTTCTCCATTATAGTGAACTCTTTTGTTTATGTTTCCTCTCTCTAAGTACGTGTCTCATGTATTGCAGGTTGTATTTGTCGACTTGTGTGCAAGCCGTCTATTCTCACACCTCAGTCTGTGAAAATTTTGCTCTGCATCATTCTTATAACATTTCTACATGCGTTCTAGCTTTTCTCTTATCAAGTATTCATGTTCTTAACTCTGGAAAGTTGCGATGTCTTTGATTTTCTAGGTTCCGACTCATGTGGGAAACTATAGACATGTGGAAGAAGAAGCAACCCATTCGGAATAGCCTACAGATGGTTTCTTGCAAAGGCATGCTTCCTCTGTTTTAGATCTTCTTTGAGGATAACTTAGATTTTCGTACAATTAATTTAGTCTTTTTTCGTACAACTAATTTATTCTTTTTCGTATGTTAGATCGCAAGCTTGATGTTTCCCTCTCGCATAGTTTCGTGTAGCATATGAAGAAACAGTCAAATATGGTGGCCAGGCCGTCCAGTGCATGTAACTTTGGTGATTCAAGAATATGTGTTCATCGTTTTAAAACTTTTCTCTGAAGGAGTCTTATGCATTAGTATTTGTAGGAAGCAAATCACTTTAAAAGAGAACATGGGCTAAAGTGCCTCTATGGCATAAAGTGAAGTTTTTGTACTGCTTTAATGTTTCAAGCTGTATTTCTACAGAGCCCTGAGGAACTTGAAAAGAGGGTAAAAGTCTTTTGCTTCCTTTTTTATTTAAAAGTTATGTGATTAAGTTATTTTGTTTTGATTTTAAGTTAACAATTTAATTAAAATAAAAAAGAAACTGCTAAAACTAATTACGTTATATTTTTATATAACTCACTATTTATATACTAACTAATGAAAGCAATATTAAAGGAGAAGAACCAAGAAATGCGTTCAAATATTCCAAATCTTAATAGTTACATAATCTAAAGATTCACTAAAATATAGCACAGATCTTTGCGAATCTACAACAACTATTTTTGTATCCAAGTATATTTTTTTAAATCTACACTATTAAATTACTTTGAACCATAATTAATACAATTCTTAAACTATTAAAAAGGAATATTCCAGTTATAGGGGATACAAAAAATAATCAAATAATCCAATATATATTTCTCATAATAAACTAAATATCGCAAATACTAATTACTAGTAAACAAATAAGTAAATTTTGATATAGAAATTCGCAGCAAAGATTTTTTCTACCAGTCTATTAGTTATTACATTTATCATCATATTCGAGCTAAATATGTGATTTTTGCCATTTTCTGGACAACTCGATTACTCACTCTCTCTCATTCTACTCAAACTACTTCGGACATCTTGAAGATTGAAGATGACTGTCCAAGTTTGTGGTTTTTTCAAGTTTTCACTTTTTTTTTAAATGTGATTGTTTCAATCTTTTGTTGGCACCGATCTGTACTTTAACTTCTTTAAGTTGTTCATTAAGTTGTTAAATAAATATTTCAAAAAAAGCCTATTAATTTGTTCAAAAAAGTTTACATTAGCCCATTTGTTCAGTTCAATTTGGTAAATTATTTACATTATTACTCCACTTTTTAGCCTAACTTTAACAAAGTATTTAATCTAGTTAGGAAAAAGCAAATAACACAATAAGTAATGTAAGTAGGTTTTTTCAATACTGAAGATTGTATTGAACAAGATAATTGCATGGTGGAACTCATAAAGTCGGTACTCAGTAGATATATATACCTATAGACGTCTCTAGAGACTTTGCGGGCGAAACCATGTTTCCTGGAAACCATTAATCCAAACAAGGGAAACCAAACTACTACAACAACGCAAACAAGAGACAACACCTTACTTAAAACGTAAAAACCTTACACTACCATCACACCAACAAACAAAAAAGAAACTAAGAAGAAGAAAAGACGGCTCAAGAAAGCCACGTAGCCATAAGAACACACAATTCTTGAAGATCAGACGGAAGAGAGAAGGCACATGAACTTTAAGAGAGAGGAATTGTTATATGTAATGTAAGAACAAGTACAACGGCAATTTTTAGCCAAAAATCCTTAACAAAAAAGTATAATAATAATGTGGGGAGCTCACCAAATTTAAGAATTTGTGTCAAATTAATCTTTAGTTAAGAATTAGACTTGTTATTGTGTGCGGGTCCCGTCACCACATGGAATCCCGCGTTTGACTCTTTTTTTTAGTTAAACAAAAATAAATAATAAAATATTAAAAAAACTTACTTTAGTTATAGTTCCAGGAGTAACCGCATTGGACTTGTTCTAAGTATGCTAAAAACTATAATTGTTAACTAAAATCTTGTTCAAATGTTATAGAATAAAGTTTTCATTACAAAAATAATTCCACTTTCAAAGTGTGGATCAAAATCTCATATTAGATTAACAATCTACATGTACCACTAAACCAATGTCGTTTTCACAAGTAAAGCGATTATTTCCAGTGTTTATCAAACATGCAAAATCACGCAATTCTATGACGCCCGTAGAGAGGAACAAGTAGATAAAGATGGTGCCAGCCCATGATTATTGCTACGTTTCTGTGTATATACGTAGATGATAATGAACATGACAATGATGGCATGTCAATAACTCTCGATCCAAAATATTCTTTTCTAAAGCCAACTGAAAAGAACAAAGAAATAAGAAAGATGTAAATGCATATGGATAAGGACTAATTTTAGAATTATAGCCTGTAGATATGCTAAGGCCATCACCAACCCAACACTAAGGTAGTGATTGGAAACGATAAGGCGGGACGGAATTACTATAGTGATTATGGTGCGGTCCATATATGTTGTGTGCTTATTTATAGTAGGTTATTATTTATTATTATTTTTACTTTATTGTTTAACTCTGTAGTAATAAAAAAATGTTTAATATTTAGGGAATGAAAAAAAATCTTAGCGTAATAGTATTAAAGTGTATTAATTAGTGTTTTGTCTTACTGTATTAATTAGTGTAGATTTCATATTTGGACAATTCTAGTATTGATGAAATTTAAATTGTTGCAGTACCATGTTTAAATCATAAGAAATATAGAAGTTGAAAATAATAAAAGAATCAATATTTTTTAACTTTCCCTAACAAATTTTAACATTTCCGATTTGATTTCATGTTTCCAGATTTAGAGAAATATATGTACATATATACTGAATTTTGTTTCAAATAAATTTTAATTAATAAATTTTCATAAATAACCAACTATTAATTTTTTTATTAAATTAAGTACTTAAACTTTTGATAAAATCCTACATGATAATATTTCAGTTATATAGTTATTAAAAATAGTTAATTAAAAATAAAAAATAATAACCAAACCAAATTTATTTAATATAGAAATATATAGCCATGTGTACATTTATCCGGAACCAAACTGGATTAAACTTCTTTTTCGGGTTGGTTCAGATTTGGATCCTACCAATTATCTGAACAAATTTTATATCTCTAGAATTCAGTAATTGAAACCAGACTTTATACTTCACATTATTTTTATATTTAGCAAAACTGTATAATAATTTTTCACCAATCAAACTTTATTATATATTATTTATTTTATCAAAACCGCACTTTTCAAACACATTTCAGCTTAAGACATTTTATTTCAAAAAAATATTTATTATGTTAATATATCATTTATATTATTTTCATATATTCTAAACCATTTTATTTTTATTATTTAATAATTATTCAATACCCCAAATATATATTGTCACCAATCAAACAATATACCGCATCACTTTTTATTTAAAACCGCAGTTGTCCCGTACCGCACTCTAATACCGTACGAACCGCAGTTGGACCGTACTGCATTTTAATTCCGCACCGCTTTTAATAGCAAATCCGCCGTCACCATTCGGAGCCTAAAACTCTATTTTAGTGTGATTTTGATACAAAAATCTTCTCTAATCCAACACTAAAAATCACACTATTTTAGTGTGACACTATAATTTTACATCAAATTTAGTGTGACACTATTCACCACACTAAAACATTATTCATTCTATTAAAACATTATTCACTTATTTTATTAATAAGATATACAATTAAATAAATCAGAAATAAAATTATAATATTATTAAATAACTTTTAGTGTTAAATTTCTTATTATGGTTGGAGAAAAACTTATTTTAATTTGTGTTTGAAACTATACTAAAATAGTGTTATAGGTTGGAGATGCTTGTCGAGATTTATCTCTTAATACAAATGAAAAGCGACACTCTTTACGTCAACATAGGTTAATCTTTTCGATAATAGCCAATGACAAAGCAAAGTAAAATTTCCAATGGCGTGGTTTGTTCGCAAGATTAATGGACGAGTGATTGATTGGTACAATGTCATGTGGAGTGTGGGAATATTGAAGTTATGTTGTGTTTTTGTGGTCCTTTGAATTATATGATGAGATTTTTTTTTTTTTTTTTATCGAGCGACCAAAAATTATGTGATGAGATTTCAATTTACTATTCTTTCCATATTTTCAACCAAATTAATATCTTTAGAAGATTTTACTTTTCTTCAAAAAAATATAATTTAGGGCCATATATTAATTCAATTTTTAGATTTATTTGAAATATTTGAGTGTATCGAATATGCATATCCTAATATATATTTAAAATGTAGATTGACAAAATAAATTCAAAATATTAAAATATAGATGAACTTGTAACTAAATATGTTTATATGATTATCATGTTTACTGATTTATAGAGTTTATGATGTTTGCAAATAAACATTTGTCATATAAGGCAAATAATCATTTGCCACGTACCTTTTTGCCAATAAGAATATACTATATAATTATCTCTATAATTATTCAGATAACTCATTTCTTAAAAGCTTAGGACACTAAGGAAAAAAAAAGAAGTAAAAACTCATGGGCTTATTTGTTAGATAGCCATGTTTGAGTGGTAAATTAAGAAACTAGTAATGATTTTGATATTATTAAGTGTTACGCTTTTTGATCACACTCTTTCCGGTTTTGCTCCTTTACGTAAACGGTTGTCAATTTCAACTTCTAAAATAAGTGACGTGGTTGTTTTTGTGTCACATAACTATACAGGGTTTTATGTAAGGACAAATTAAGTTATACAAATTTTCATTCTATATATGATAAAATAGTATAGATCTCGAAATAAACTAGATCCTATCAAATAGTATAGACATGAAATAAACATATCCTAATTCTAATTGTCCCTAATCCCACCAAAACCCCTACATATTAAACCCTAAACTCTAATAAGTAAACCCTAAATCCTAATCACTAAATTCTAAACCCAAATATAGATTCTAAATCCAAATAGAATGGAACAAAATACATAGAATAGTAAATATTGGTGATCAAAATAAAACATTCATAATAGAATAGTAAACATGGATTTAAAACATTTAGTAGAGAATAACCAAGTTAGGGAAATATAAACACAAATAAAGGAAATATAAACCCTCATTCCTTGCAACACAAATCTTTCAAAAATTAAACCAACCTTATATTTAATGCCATTGCAGTTGGGTATCTTTTAGGCAAAGTTACTCAAGAAAATATCTTGGTGGTTACACAATGGATCAATAATGGAGAAGAAACCACTCACGTTATACAAAGTGTGCATTTATGTATAATTCCATTCCATGTTGCATAGAATAGATCGACAAAATAACATACTATATACAAAAGACGAGATAACTAGGTTATTTTCTACTAAATGTTTAAATCCATGATTAATTTACAATAAAATAGAAATCTAATGGGGGATTGGTAAAATAACACTTAACACTAAACACTAAACCCAAGTTTGGGAAATATAAACCCAAATAAAGGAAATATAAACTCTCATCCATTACAACAAAAATCTTTCAAAAATTTAACCAACCTTATATTCAATTTCATCCTGTTTCACTTGGAATAGATCTACAACATATCATAATATACATAGACGATAAAACAACAGATCATACTACAACAGACCATACTATAAAGTTGTAGAAGAAGTGAAGCAACGATCTGTAGTTTTACCTGTAAAAAATAAATAAAAGTTATTTTTATTGTGCAGGTTTAGCCGGTGAAAACAGAGGATAAAATTGTATTAATATGGAAGAGTAACGGTGTATATAGCTCCGTTAAGTTAATTGGTTATATAACTAATTAGACTTTTTTTGTGGCTATACAGACCAATTCCCCAAAACTCATTTGATGACATGCAAAAAAAAAAAAAATCAAATGACGGGATAGATCAGTTATATTCCAAAATAAAACGGACCTAGTGAGTTAAATATATGCATGTTTGTTTCTTTATGAATTCATTCCATAGACATGCTTGGACATGTGGCTATCAAGAATCCCTTCCTTTAATAAACGTTGATGTAGGTCCAAAAGCTATTCAATAACCAACAAAACGATCACACACCAAGAAACTCTTCACTCTCTAATTCTCAACTCTCAAGTATCACCATACAATTCTCCTCTTTCTTTCTTATCTTTTCTAGATTTTGTTTTACATCACTTATCTACCTTTCATGCTCTTCACCACTCCTTTTTAAAAAACTATCATTAATAAGTTTCTCTTTCTCTCTGTCTCCACACTCAAGAAACGAACGAGACACAGAGGAGTGTCCTCTTCTCTGTTTTGTCTCTCTGGCTATATATTCAAACATTGTGTGAACATATACAAAACAACACACGCAATTTGTGTTCTTTTTATCTTCTTCTTTTAAGCTTTGCTTCAGACATTAATGGCGGGGACTGGAATTTTCACAGAAATTCTTGACGGAGAAGTTTACAAATACTACTCTGATGGAGAATGGAAAACTTCTTCCTCCGGTAAGAGTGTTGCAATTATTAACCCATCCACAAGGAAGACTCAGTACAAGGTTCAAGGTACGTTTATGTCTCATCACATATCAGATTTATATAATGATCCTGACCAAAGTTGGAGACATGTTCTGGAAAAATTGATGAATAGTGGTTGATTTAATAATATATATAACAAACCCAAAAGACTTAGAGAGAAACAGGAGAGACAAAACAGAGGACTTAATATAAGATTAATGTTCTGTTTCTTTGAAACACAGCATGCACACAAGAAGAAGTGAACAAGGTGATGGAGTTGGCTAAATCAGCTCAGAAATCATGGGCAAAGACTCCTCTTTGGAAAAGAGCTGAGCTTCTTCACAAAGCTGCTGCAATTCTCAAGGACAACAAAACTCCCATTGCTGAGTCTCTTGTCAAGGAGATCGCAAAACCCGCCAAAGATTCTGTTACTGAGGTATCTCTTTCTGTATTCATTTGAAACAATGTTTAGTTTGCAGATCCCTAATGTTTTTTTTGTTTTTGGGTGAAAGGTTGTGAGGTCTGGAGATTTGATCTCTTATTGTGCTGAAGAAGGTGTTAGGATCTTAGGTGAAGGGAAGTTTCTTCTCTCTGATAGCTTCCCAGGAAATGAACGTACTAAATACTGTCTCACTTCAAAGGTACAAATCTCTTAGGTTATATATCTTCATCAGTGGTTGAAGTTAACAAATATTTTTGTATCAAATTGTGTGTTTTGTTTCTGAGCTGCAGATTCCACTTGGTGTAGTGTTGGCTATTCCTCCATTCAATTATCCAGTCAATTTAGCTGTATCAAAGATCGCTCCTGCTTTGATCGCCGGAAACTCCCTAGTCCTTAAACCTCCAACTCAAGTAACTAACAACTTACTTTACCTCCAAACAAAACTTTTTGAAATGATTGTTTTGAAATGATTTAATCTTTAGGGAGCTGTTTCTTGCCTTCATATGGTACATTGCTTTCACTTAGCCGGTTTCCCTAAAGGTCTCATTAGCTGCATCACTGGAAAAGGCTCTGAGATTGGCGATTTCCTCACTATGCACCCTGCTGTTAACTGTATTAGGTATATATGTTATATATATTCAACAAAAAAGGGTATGTCCTTATTAACTACTTAAGTTTTGGATGATTTTTTTTTTTTCAGTTTCACCGGTGGTGATACCGGAATCTCAATCTCCAAGAAAGCTGGTATGATCCCTCTTCAAATGGAACTTGGAGGAAAAGATGCATGCATTGTCCTGGAGGATGCTGATCTTGATTTAGTCGCTTCCAATATCATCAAAGGAGGATTCTCTTACAGGTAAACCTAGCTTACTACAATGAGTGTAACTAGGTATTCTGTGTTAACCTGGTTTATCTACTTTAAAACAGTGGCCAGAGATGCACTGCGGTTAAGGTAGTCCTAGTGATGGAATCAGTGGCGGATGAGCTTGTTGAGAAAGTGAAAGCTAAAGTGGCGAAACTCACAGTGGGACCACCTGAAGAGAACTGTGATATTACAGCAGTGGTGTCTGAATCTTCAGCCAATTTCATTGAAGGATTGGTGATGGATGCTAAAGATAAAGGAGCAACGTTCTGCCAAGAGTATAAAAGAGAAGGTAACTTGATTTGGCCGTTGCTTTTGGACAATGTCAGACCGGACATGAGGATTGCTTGGGAGGAACCGTTTGGTCCTGTCTTGCCTGTCTTGAGGATCAATTCTGTTGAAGAAGGCATTAACCATTGCAATGCTAGTAACTTTGGCCTCCAGGTTACATAACTTTTGGCTATCTTGAATCTGGTTTAGTTCGGTTTATTTGGTTTGTTCTTAACCGGAGCTAAACAATTAATTTCATTTAAAGGGATGTGTATTCACTAAGGACATCAACAAGGCAATACTGATCAGTGATGCAATGGAGACAGGAACGGTTCAGATCAACTCTGCGCCAGCGCGTGGGCCGGACCACTTCCCTTTCCAGGTGAATCATTGAACTTAAATACGTTTTCCCTCGGTTTGACCGGTTAGCTAACTCGATTGTGGATTGGCATACATAGGGACTCAAGGACAGTGGAATAGGATCACAAGGTGTGACAAATAGCATCAATTTGATGACTAAAGTGAAGACCACCGTCATTAACTTGCCTACACCTTCTTACTCTATGGGTTAGTTTCCCTTGTGTTCTTCATCTTAGAATCAAATCAATCGGTATCGTTTGTATCGGATTCAATCGAAACATATGAATAAAATGAAGTGATTAGGGTAACAATTATGGTGTGTAAACTCTATGTGATCAATAAGAATCTATTTGCTTCGTAATGTAATGTAAAAGATCTGAACCGGTGAGTGAGAGCTGTTTATGTTGTGTTATAACAGGACACGGTTTCATCTCACGACTGTAACTGAAGCACAAAGATCCATTTGATGAGTCTTTGGAGTTTATTTTAACTTTTTCCACTTGAAATAATCATTTGACACCAATCTCATCGATTTTTCCGATGGAATATTTCAAAAAGGAGATAGAAATGACGTCGAACTTATACAGTAAATATATGCAAAATATTCCCAATCCAAAATATGAATTTTGAAATTCCGGCTTCCGTGACTAAGTTTAAGAATTAGGAAATGTTCACAAAGTAATCTTGCATGTTCTTATTTTATCATTTAAAACCTTCTTTCTGTCATAAATACTCTTCATTCCAGAGTATTCTACTCTTCATTCCAGGACTTATTCTTGGGTCAAGTTCACTAGGATTGCATTATTTCATATTTGATATCTTTTTAAAAAGAAAAGAAAATCTTATTAAATTATATTATGTTTTTAAAAATAAAAATAGAAAATAAATAAATAAATTAAAACGAAAATTATTCTTTTTAAAGAAAACATTTTAGCATTAAACTCTAAACTATAATCACAAACCCTAAATCCATGGTTAAATCATAAACCTTTAGATAAATCTTATAGTGTTTTAAAAATTTAATATTTATGATTTACCCAATGGTTTAGAGTTTAGGGTTAGAGTTTAGGGTTTAGTGTTTATGATTTACCCAAGGGTTTAGGGTTTAGGATTAGAGTTTAGGGTTAGTGTTTATGATTTACCCAAGGGTTTAGGATTAGAGTTTAGGGTTTAGTGTTAAAATATTTTTTTTAAAGTACTTTTCTTTTTATAAAAGTTATCCAAAGGTTTATGATTTACCTAGGGGTTTAGGTTTTACGATTAGAGTTTAGGGGTTACTGTTAAAATATTTTCTTTAAAAAAAGATCATTTTTCGTTTTTATTAATTATTATTATTTTTATTTATTTTTGTCTTTTTATTTTTAAAAACATAATATAACTTAACAAGATTTTGTTTCCTTTTTTGAAAGATATCAAATATGAAATAGTGAAATCCTATTGGATGGTGAACCTAGAGGTTTACCCTAGGAGGTGAACCCAATGATAACTCTCATTCCAGAGTATTCTTTTTGACTTATTCTTGGGTTCACCCCATAAAGTGAACCTCTAGGTTCACCAACCAATAGGATAGTGTTATTTCATATTTGATATCTTTTAAAGAAACAAAATCTTGTCAAGTTATATTATGATTTTAAAATAAAAATAGAAAAAATAAATAAAAATATTAATATTTACAAAAAACGAAAAAAATATTAAAAATATTATTATATTATGTTTTAAAAGATAAAAATAAAATAAAAATAGTAATAATTGCAAAAAACAATTTAAAACAAAAATATTTTAATATATCTTTAAAATAAAAACATGTTTTTAAAATAAAAAGATAAAAATAAATAAAAAATAGTATAATTGGTTAGTATTAATTTATCCAAGGGTTAAGATTTTTCCAAATGGTTTATGATTTACCCAATGATTTAGGATTTAGGATTAGGGTTTAGGGTTTAGTATTAGGGTTTAGGGTTTATGATTAGAGTTTAAGGTTTAGTTTTAAATATTTTTTTAAAAATTTTTTATTTTCGTTTTTTAAATATTATTATTTTTTATTTATTTTTTGTATTTTTATTTTAAAAACATAAAATAACTTAACAAGATTTTATTTCCTTTTTAAAAAGATATCAAATATAAAATAACACCATCCTGTTAGTTGGTGAAAAAGATATCAAATATAAAATAACACCATCCTATTAGTTGGTGAACCTAGAGGTGAACCTCAGAATAACTCTTCTTTTTTTGAGTGAAGAAGGCATAACCTATATATTAATTGATAAACATTTAAAAGGATTTAACTTTAAATTTGTATTAACTAAAAAATAACTTCATCTTATGTGGCAGTTCTCTATGTTTTTCTAATTCAGTTTAGAAAGATTCTAAAGCACCTTGTAGAAACTATAGTATAAAAATTATATTCTCTAGCAATATAATATTTTACAGACTATAATTGGTCACATATATCAAATATTTATTGTTCCGCATGTTTTCCTTAAATAAAACCTAAAAAATTACCTGATGTGATTAAACTATATATAAGATAATTAATAATTTTAAACAATAAAGATTTGATAACAATCTGTATATTTTTATCATTTTTGTTTATTTCTTTATTATTAAAATAAATTACACAATTACTTTAATCATATAATAAAAAATCTTGATTTTTTTATGTATGTTGTATTTCGAATTTTCCAAAACGTGTATAAATTACTAAAACTGTTAAAAGTCTCACCTAAGCTTTTATAATCAAGGTTTAAATTATTTTCTATATGAAGATACAATTATTATAAGACCATATGAAAAAATAATTTTATTAATAAGTTTTATGTTAATTTATACACACACACACATATATATATATGTATATATTTTCTATCATTTAAATTAAACTATACATCGTATGAAAATACATACTTATATTTTGATATTTGCATTGAACATATATTGAAAATTTAATACATTAATTTTAAAATCTGTCATTGTTTTTTTTAAGTAATTATAAATTATTGAAATTACTAAACATCTCACATTAAAAAATACTGTTGGTGTAAATTTTTGCTACACAAATATGCAAATAATCATAAAATCATATGAGTAGAAACCTTATTTACTAAATATCCATATTGAAAGTGTGCTATATATAATATCATTTAAATTTAATTACGATAGATAAGATTGATTATTTTGGTTTATTTACCCTAATTACGGATAAACAAGAGTAATCATTAGATTTATATGCACACGCCAATTTATTACATAACAGTAACTGATTTGTTAGTTATTTAATATATATACTTATTATTTTATTATTTCATAATATGCAGAAAAACGTAAAATAAATAATAAATATAAATACTTATTGTCAAAAAGTGCAGATCTTAATCTAAGTATGTATCTCTTTAATTATTTTAAATCTTAAGCCTTTTCTAAATCTCAAGCTAAAACAAACAAACGAAATGATAATAAACTTCAAAATCAATATTTATATCGAGTAATAATCAAAATGAAAAAGACACAAAAATAGAAAAATATTGAAGATAGATATGATTGGCACGTGAACGTGAACTCCTCATAACCATAATTAATTGTTGAATTACTAAATCATGATATAAAACAAGCTGACATAGTTTCATTGTAACCTAATAGACCAAGAATTTTTCGACTTCAACATTAGGTTTTTTGCGGTAAGTGATATTTTGACCTAAAACATTTTTAAAAATGAGATCAGCTCATTAGTAAATAAATTATGTAATTAAAAAAAAAATTTAAAAAATGTTTAAAAACCAAAATATTAATTTAATTAATAATAAAGATTTATTTTTAAGTTATTTTATATAAGTTTATCCTGCTCATGTATTATTCTAGTTCAAGAGTTATTCTTTAAACGTACATTCTTCCTAAAATAACTCTCACCCATCAAAACATTTTTCAATATCAAAAGAAATGTTTACAGAAGCTTGTTTCAAATCCAGTGTTTATCCTTTTAAGCTTTACACAGACTTCTAATTTTTTCTTCTCTTATCTTGTGTCAGTTTCTTTCTTTATATCATGTACCTTGATGACGATAGGATTACTAGTTTATCATAATAGAATGTGTTTGTAGCCCAATTCAAGAAGGTTTGTCTTTCTTCACAAGTTACACAGGAGTCTCTCATGTTCTCAGGCCAATTTCTAAAGTGATTGTCTCTAGAAAACTGTTTTTAGCAGCTTAAAATTTAAAGAAACTCCTTTTACATACTTTTGATCATGAGAAATGAGTAAATGGAATAGATAATATTTCATTTTTCTCCATATTCCATTCCTCTTATCCTATTCCCTATTCATTCTACTAAAATTTGGTAATTTTCCTGTGGTCATACATGAATATAAATATTTATAAAATACAAAATTATAATAACTGGCTTATGTTTGCTTTTCATTTATTTATAAATTTTAATCATTTAAGAATTTTAATGCTTGAAAATCATTATGTTATTTTATATAAACATGTTATTTTGCATCTATTCCTATAAATGGTAATTTTTTCTTGATTCTAAGTGGACTAAAATCAGATTATTTTAAGTTTCCTTTTATAATTATATATTGTGTTTTGAAAATGAGTAGAAAAAATATTATCGGTTTGGAATAGCATAAGTGAACATAACGGTAACATTTTAACATTCATGCATAAATATGAATATTTAACAGTAATATTTAGTTTTCATTTTAGTTTTAATTCTTTTTGTAACTTATATGAAGAAATTACGTAGAAGATTATTCAAAATAACATATATTGACTTTTTTTTTTGTCAACCGCCCATCTAGACCTAACTAGACCTTTAATTTATATAAAATGAATTTGGATTGATTCAGTTTTCCATTGTATTGAGTTGCATATATTCCTTTAAAATGAACTACAACTTTTTTTATTAGACTATCTGAGTATTCAATTTTCATTTCAATTAGTTTGGTTCTTATTTTATATTTGAAAATATATTTTGTAAAAAAACATATAATTTAATATATGTTACTTTTTTTCCAAACAATTTAATATATGTTACTTAAAAAGTGGTAAATCTAAACCGTAGATTGATATAAATTATTATAAGTAAAGGGAAATATATATATTTACAAAATATTATAAAACCTCACACATGGAAATATATATATTTACAAAATAACTAAAGGGATTACTTCAAGTTCACCATATTTGTTTCCTACAATTTATCTTGACCTTCATTAAAGTAATATTTTCACAAATACTTAATAATATTGCTAATGATAATCGAACACGGTACTACCAAAGGGTGCCATCAAAGGATGCCACAAAAGGGTGCGATACCACCAAATGGTGCAATCAAGGGATGCCACCAAAGGGTGCCTTCAAGAGATGCCACCAAAGGGTGCCACCAAGGGATGCCATCAAGGGATGCTATCAAGGGGTGTCACCAAAGGGTGCGATCATATCGTGAACCAAGGGATGCGAGTGCATCATGATTCAAGGGATGTGAGTGCATCGTTGTAGATCTTAAAATCCACACTCAATGATCGAGAGTTCAATCAGGGGAAGACAAATGATTTGGGAAACGATGCTCTTAAACCCAACGATACAATCAGAATTCGGTTTACAAAAATGGACTTTTATTGAATATATAATTCGTTTACAAGGTTATAAACAAGATCAAAAACAACAATGAAAAGTAGAAGTAATAAGCGAACTAGAAATCTATGGAGTGATGTCGATGTGATTAGTAAATAACTCTAGGGTTTTCTGTGTGTTTTGCACTCCATTCTAGCTCCTTTTTATAGCCCTCTTCTCCTCTAACTTCTTCCGCGATCTTCGGGATATCATCTGGACCTCGTGGATGTCCGGTTTGATGTCGAGCTTGTGATGACCTTAGATGGGCTTGGGCCTACTTAGCTAGGTGCCAAAATTGGGTTTAACGTTTATCCCCCAATCTTTTTCTTTTGTTAAAATATTAAGATGGCTTACTCGAACTCAATCGACGAGAGACGGTTTAGTTTCTGCGGCGCAGAAACCCGACACGTGTCTTCTCCCTATTGATGGACCGTTGGCGTGTGTCTCTAACGGCTACTTGTGCCGTTTTCGATGCGAAAACTAATCATTATCTCCTCGTTAATGATATAAACGTTTCTTGGTGTCGGTGAATTGTCTTATAAATACTGGAGATCTTTCTTTCTCTCCTAACCTTTTATTCTTTCTCTTCGAAACTTCTTGTTTGTGTGAATCTCGTTTTCCTTTAAGAAAAGTTGGATGCATCATTCACTTTCCCTCTTCCAACGACTACGCTGCTGACCTTGAGGCTTTATACACAGGATGCGGCATTGATCGAAGGATCAAACTCGAACTAGCTTCCACGCTCGAGACCCTGAAACCGTTCGCGAGAGGTTTTGCGGAGCGTATCTCACATTCTTCGAGTCTTGTTGTCTTTTCTTCCCGATTCTTGTCCCAATCCTTGAAATCGTGGCTGAATTGGGTATATCTCTCACTCAGATGTGCTCAAACTTCTTGAGGCATCTCTTTGCACTCGTGGTTAGAGCTCGCGAAGAGGGTATGCGTTTCGGTTTAGAGGAGCTACACCATTTATGCTTATTTAAGAGGAACAATCAAAGCCCGGGGACTTTCCTTATGTCGCCGCGTGTAGGATGCCATGTTATCCAGGGGGTTCCATAACGTGATCTAGATTTAAGATTGGCGAGAGAAGTTCTTCGTCTTCAAGGTCGATCATTTGTCAATGGGTGATTTTGACTTCGCGGGGATTCCTCGACTCTGGTCTATCAATATACGTTAGTTCTGATTCTTATATGCACTCTTTTATCTTTAATATCTGACTACTGCAGTCATTTTATGGTTTTCCCGTGCATTCTGGGAACTCTCCGATGTCGGACGAGCTCCGCGGTCTATTGAAGATGTTACAACGAGATCACCCGGATTGGTTGTCCTTCGAAAGCGAACGCATCCACGCCGCCTTCTTGCTACCGGATGGGACCAATCAAGCACCGGCTATTTCAAGCCGCTCGATCAAACTCAAAGATATTGTGGGTCCTTCTAGCGATCCTCCTCCTTCTGCCAGGTTGGATATGCAGTTGATTAGGAGGTCATCGTTAAGGAAACGGAGTTGTGTCACGGAGAGCAGAGACCTCGAGGACTCGACTTTGATCCCAATTCTGGTTACTGACGTCAAGGGGACTTCAGGAGGATCCCCGATCTCTCTGAGTCCTGGTGCGGAGGAGGACTCTGCTGCCAATGACCGCAAGCGCCAACGGTTGTCTTTTTGAAGCTCCAGTATGTCGGCTCTGAGTCCTTCTGTTCTACCTCCGGCTTCTCTTGAGGAAAGGAAGGCGTATGCCAAGATCGTGGATGCCAATTCCAAGGTTAGTTATGTTCTTTTTTTGTTGTATTCTTAGTGAATCAACCTCGTTCTGATGTTTTTGATACTTTGTAGGTTATGGTCGCCGTCAACGAGTTCAACGCAATGTTTAAGGGCCGTGGTGAGAGGGATTTAGCGAGGTTAAGGAGGATCTCAGGAAGAAGACTGGAGAGGCTGCGTTCCTGAAGGATGAGTAGAGGAAGGCTCATGAAGAGAGGATGGCATTTGAAACCGAGGTTGCTAATCGGAAGACCATGGTTGCTGAGTTCTTTGCGGAGAGGGAACGAGATATCCGGCGCAAATATCGTTTCATGCATCGTCAGATCGCTGATCTTTACAAGGAGGTCCTAACTCTTGTGGAGAAGAAGTGGTTGGACAAGAAGAAGGAGACTGACACAGAGATCCAGTTGAGGGAGTTGTTCGCGAACATCGACCTGCTTAATGAGATCAAGGATGGTGGACTGGTCATCGACGATGAGTTTGATCGTCTTAAGGAGATGGAGAAGGACTGTGAAGGCCTCATCGAGCTGGCTGCCGTTGCGGTCCTTGCGGATTGGTATATCTCGGATTTAGATCTCCCCAAGGTTTCTAGCGATTTGGTTTTTGCGGAATCTTCTTCTGAGGACGGAGCTGATTCTTAGACTTATCTCTTTTTTTTTTTTAAATCGGATGTTTGCTGTTGCATTTTTCTTTGTTCTCTCTTTTTAAAAAAAAAAAAATGTTCTACTGATAATCACGGATTTATGATATCTTTATCTATCTGAAGTTTCAAGATTTTATCCCTTTTCAGTTGATAATATTCGTTTTTCTTTGTTTTTTATAACTATCGAATTCGTTCCTTCTATCTTTGCATTCTTTAAAGTTACTTTCTTTCTATCGTCGATCATGACATCGAGGAAAACAAATTCTCATGAATCCGCAATAATTCGCAATCAGAACAATGGAGCGGGACGTATTCGTTCTGGTGATGTGAGTGAAGCACTCACTGAGGTTCTTTGCGAGGAGACTCGACTTCATTGTGGTACTCTTTTCGATCCGAAGCCAAGAATTTGGAACCAAAGACCGCAACTCTTTTGAGTTCTGGTAGTCCGAACAGCTCGGAGGGACGCGATCGTCCTCCAAAGAAGGCGAAGATTTCGGGAAATGATGCTCGACCCGGCCCCGCAAACAAAAGTGCGGTCGCAAAGCCGTTCCACTGGCAGTTTTCCCATGCCAAGGATTGTCCGATCACGAATGATCCCGACAGTGTCGCTCACTTGTTCAAGCATTTCAAGCCAGCGGGGGGTCCCCTTCCTTCGTTGCAGAATATGACTGAGCGCGACGCTTATTTAAAAATGGCGGTTGCACATGCTAAGGTTGGTTGGTCTGGTCTTTTGATCTTTCATACTTACTTTATTGTTGTGCGTATTCCTGATGCATCTTTAGGCTATGGAAGAAAATAACGAGTTCGCATGCAACTTTGGAAAAGCGTTGCGGGATATCCCCCAAGTCGACGAGATTTACGAGGTCAAGAAGGTCGTTTGAGAGTTGAAGCTTATCTTGAAGACGGCACAGGACCGAGAGCGTACCACTGTCGCTCAACTGACAGTGGCTGAAAGATTGGGGAACCAGGCTACTTCTCTTGAGGCTCGCCTTTGGGTCATTGGGAATGAGAGGAAATCGGCTCTAGAGCAGGTTGTCGCGCTGGAAATGCAGATCAAATCTCTGACCACGAGTCACACGAACGAACTTCGTCGTGCGACTTATGATGCTAAGAAGACTTTGGCTGATGGCTATCTGGATGTTTTGATGTCTTTGAAGGAGAAGTTGGAGAGGAAGAAGACTGCAACAGATTGTAAGATTCGATTGAAGGAGGTTATGGCAAACATCGACCTTATTAAGGAAATAATGAACAACAATCTGCTTGCTTCCGATGAATTATCGCGCCTTCGAGCTAAGGAGGTCAAATTAGGAGCCAAACTTGATGTGGCCGCAGTGTCAGATTTTTTGGTTGGGAAGCTGTACCTTCCACTGGTTTCTGAGGATTTACCTGAACATTTCTTCTCCAAGGTTCCTCATGGTGGAGATGAGTCTGGAGACGAGAAGGGGCGTAATAGGGAACGCTATGAAAACGGTGAGTTTGATGCCGAAGATTACTAATATTTTTATGTTTTTGTATTATTATTTTTTTGTGTCTTTCTGGTGACTTTAATAAAGGACGAATAATAGTGGTTTGTTTAGTTTCATGTTGTTGTGAGTGCGCGACCTTTATTATTTTTGTAGTCGTAGATCGACTTCGATAAATATCGCGTCGATAGGTTGTGTTTGAGTAATGATTTTACTATTATGATGCGCCGTGTTTTTAGCGGGATCGTAACTGTTTCCATAGACTTGATCAGGGTATCTTCATGCAGTTAAATCGATTTGTAAAAATGAGAAAGTATTTTTCTTTATTATTTAAAGATGGTTCTTCGTATACAGTTTTGCATTATATATCAGAAAAATATGTGTCTGTGCGGATAGGTTGTTTCCTTCTCCGGATTTGATCTCTTTGCGAGCAATTCGTATGAGGTGGGTGACTGAACTCAGATCGTGATCTACCTACGTACCCTCGTCAAGGGATCAAGTCTAACGTAGTTCGATTGTTTTCCCAGTAAATTAGGTCATGTTTTTCGATTTGTTTGTGCACGTTAGTGCGATTTTTGTTCTTCTTAGGGTTTCTTGATTGGTCTTATGGGGTTTGGCTCGATGAATTTTTAGCTCGAAAGATAGAATGTTCTGGAGCTCTTTTGACTCCTTTTAATGGTTTCGATCCCTCTTAGCGTAGGGAACTTCAGACATTGATGGTAAGTTGATGGTACTGTCTTCATACTCTATAGCCATGGTCTCCCGGGGATGGTGTTAATTTGAGCAGGTCGATCTATGACGATGAATTCGACGATCTTTCTTACGTCCCCGGCAGTCACGGCGAGCTCGATAGATCCGAGAGAAAAGGTAGTCTCTCTACGAATCCGATTAGCGGGGTCCTTTCTTGTTTGAGGAGTTTTTTTGTAAACCCCATTCTTTTGAATGTGTCGTAGAAGAGTACATGTGTGGAGCTTTCGTATCTATCATGATTCTGGATAATTCGCATCCTCCGAGGTCGAGTCGTATAACGAGTGCGTCGTTGAGATCGGCGGTTTCATTTTCATCAAAGGTGATTTCGTGATCGGGGGCCGACAAAGGTTCTCATATGCCAGTGCTGCTTTCCACTCTTCGTTGGTGCAAAATTTTGATCCTCCATAAGTGAAGTCGATTCTTTTTCCCTTTTTCTGGGGGTGTTTCGAGAAGTACAATTATTGGTCAGTGTCGTATGGTGGTGTCCTTGCCCCCCAGACAGGTTGGGTTTGAGTAAACGCGGGTTGTGGTTTTTCTTATGTATCGGTTTCTCCAGTAGTCGCTTTACTTTCCGAATTTCTTGCTCTCCTTAGGTTCGTGGTGGAGTCTGGTTGTTCATCTGAGAGGATGAGAACATTTCCTATAAAACTCCTCCGGGCCTTGTATCATCATCGTGATATCGATGCTTATTCGATCTGCGGTTTGATTTGGCACCTTATTATGTTCGGACTCCCATAAGATCATGTCGACTCTTTTCTTTGGGGTTGGAGGCGGCGATTCTGGTGTTTCTGGCTCGACCTCTCTGCATCTTTTGCCTTTATTTTTGACTTTCGGGGTCGTCGAAGTTTCTTCTTCTTCTGCGTTCTCGCCGTTCTCTTTATTTTCTTTCTTATGTTTTAGTGCAGCGCGACATTCTTCGGTTGAATGCCCATTTCGCTTGTGGAAGGCACAATACTTGCTCGGGTCATACGTCGATTGTTTGTTCTGCGGCGACGAGACTCTAGCATAGGAATGCTGTCCTTTGGTAGTTTCTTCTTTCAGAGTACTCGGCTTTTTACTTATTCCTTTGTTGGAGTGGTATTGTTCTTTCAAGGCGGCTATTTCTTCTTCAAAGGTTGCGAAGTAGGATGCGCGATACAGCGCGTCGTTGTGTGAGGTGGGAGCTGGACCGTCATTTCTTCCCTAAACTTGGAAGAAAACCAGACTCCATTTTTCGGAGGTGCCAACGCAACTACCTCATTTAGGCTTGATATATTGGATTTTAGTTCTTTGAACTTATTTATGTAGGTTCTCAGTGGTTCTAAGGGCGTTTGCTTGAGGTTCCACAGGTCAGCTTCAGTGGCACGCGTTTCTATAAACACCGAATATTTCTTTAAGAATGCCGATACGAGTTGGGTGAAGTCGTCGAACGAATTCCCTTCGAGCCCGGCAAACCATTCTAGGGCAGGACCTGTAACATTCTCGGCAAAGAAAAGGCAATAGCCCGCTTCTATTTCCTCGTCATTGAGGTGCTCTCTTGTTATGGCTAACCGGAAAGCCCGCACGTGCGCCTTTGGATCAGAGTTTCCTGAGTATTCGGGTAACTTGATCTTTCCGACGTCGAGTAACCTTACACTGGTTGGAAAGCCCTTCCTAGGGACCGGGGAAGCTTCATGTTTGGTTTGTGAATAGAGTTCGGCGGGTCTCTTCGATGACCTGATCGATATCAGTGGCCAACCTTGTTGCCATATGTACGATGGCATGTATCCTCTTGAGCTCGGCGTCATTATTTTCAACGTAGCTTCTGAATGCTCCTACTTAAATCAGGGATCTTTGGTAATCCTCCTGCGGGTTTTCGTGCAACGATCTGAATGGATCGTATGTCGAGACGGGATCTTGAGGTGATGTGGGTTCCGTTCGTTGAAATTCATCGCCTCCGAATGAGAATCGATCATATCGAGCTCAATTTTGCGGCGGAGATGTTTCTGATGTCTGTTTCGAGTTAGGACCATTATGCTCTGATCCGAGAATTCCTATTCCGCAAGATCCTATTGATGATGTGGAGTTCGTCGGCACAACTGGAGAAGACACCACCGCTTACGACCTGGACCAGCTTGAAGATGAGGCAGATAATGCCGCTTACCGTCGCTGGATGGTAGACTCAAAGCGCAAGAACAACAGCCTCCTCAAGCGTGTTCTGAAGTTGATCTCCGGTGGATGTCTAGGAGCGCCGAGCGCATCCGAGCCTCGCTATGAGGAACCTGCAACAGGCACCCACCTCCCCGGGAACGAAACAGAAGGAACCGCAGGAAGTGATGATGAGACTCCCTTTGCTACTCCGCGTCATCAGAACAGGCGCAACCAAGGCCAATCTGAGAGTGATGACACTGACTAGGCAGTCTCCTAGCTCTATCACCATTGTTCTATCCATTTGGACTTTTCTTTTCATGCATTTGTTTCTTTTGGCCCCTCCTAGATTTATTTTCTCACCAGGGATGGTGAGAAGTAAGTCTGGGGGAGGCGATTATCTGCTACTAAGCATTGCTTCTTGTTTGTTTCATGTTTTTGAGTCAGTCCGCTTTGAGTCCTTTTCATGTTTTTATCGAGTCAGTCCAAACTTTGTGGGAATCAAGACCTCATTGTTTGTTAACCACCCTCGTGCTTTAATTCATCTTAATTCAGTGACCTTAGCAGTGGCGACATACACACATGTGGATCCAAAACACCCTGACATTACATCATCTTATTCTCCAGAAGCTTTCAGCTTGTCGAAGTTACTATGAAAGGACTTAACTCCATCTAACTAGAACTGAATCTTGACTATAATTCTTCTTGTTATGGGCATTAGATTAGGGTCTAACGATATTAACACTCGGGACTTCTTATTCTTTTTTACCCATCTTGTTAATCCTGAGTGGCTAGTCCATTTTTGACTAGTACCCACCTTGAAACCCTAAGCCTTTATTCCGCCCTCAAGCATTTGTTTTTTAGTTTCTTATGTGCAGATATGTGCAAAAGGGCCCAAGAGGAAATGATTAACGCAGTCTCTTACTCGTTAATGCTACAGAGTGTTCTGCAAGAGAACATGCATGATCAGCAGAGCAACTGTTCCGCCGCCAATGATCTAACATAAGAGATGAGAAGCCAAAAAGAAACAGGAATAAGTATGAAGTCGAAAAACTCCAGTGGTACATCAAAATTACCAATGTAACATCCTGCTTCGTCACTATCACTATCTCAAAAAAAACAAAAAAAAACTTAACTTCAGAATAAGGTGACGAAGGAGGAGAAGATTTCTAAGAAGGACAGACACCACTGGTAAAATTAAGGAGACGAAAATGTGCGAAAGAGAAAGGATGAGGATTATGCAGACAATCGGAGCAACCGTTTCAAAGAAACATATACATGATCAGAGCAACCGTGCAGAACATAAAAACGTGCAGAAACGAGTAGAGGCTGTGGACATCAATGGATCTATCCTCTCTTGCAATTTTGTGCGATATCCTGCATCCTCTACAGATTAGTAGTCCCTAAACACTAATTAGCTCCTCTGTGGCTTTTATATATATTTCCCTTTTGGTTTTCTTAGGTTTTTACCTTAGTTTTTACACAAGAAAGACTTGAGAGCTTGGATTAGAGTGATTGTTACTTGTAAGGGAGAAGGCTTCATCTATCTCTTTGAGAAGATCATCCTGAACCCTCTGATTTCTTATTTATTACATGCAATTATTCAGAATTTATGCTCTATTCTTGTGTCATGTCTGAGTAGTCACCAAGTTAGTTTAGGGTTCTAGGGTTGGATTCGTGAGCTGAGCTTAGATAAGTTAACCTAAGATTGTCTAAGTTCATATTCTTGTCTTAATGCTTGCACCAATTTGATCGCTTGATGCATGAACTAGGATTGATTGATTTAGCTAACCGTTAATTGATAATCTGCTACGAATTGAATGAGCTTAGCATCCCTAGTCAGCGAGAATAGATACTAGGGTGTTCTGTGAACTTATCGGATCTGATCTCTAAGGCTTGCTGTCATGACTTGATCCAAACGACAGTTTAGGTATCAAGGCAGACATGCTACGGCAATCAACACCACAACAGTGGGTTGATTCAAGCTGAGTGATCCGAGTTTAGTCTAGCATAAATCGAACTTGAATAGTAGCTTGGCTTGCGAATTCCATTCCCGTTAGGAAACCCTAGATTAGCGCTTTTAAACCTATTGAAAACAACTCCGTTTGTTACTTGCTTTTTAAGTTATTTACTTACTTCAAAAAACCCCTTTTGTTTTAGCTATATTTTGATCCCATAAAGATAGAGTGTAAACTGGTCCTCTGGAATTGAATCTAAACATATTACAACCATACTGTTAACTTGACAATAGAAAAAAATCCAATTTTATTGTATCAAATAATAAATTATGGTTTATTATATGTTAGATTTCCTTCGATGATAGAAGGGTGTTTAGATACAAGTTTGATTATCAATATAGAAGATCATTCTTCTATAAGTGGTTGATTGTATTTGCTTGGGGGGGGTACAATTTCATGGGTTTCCAAGGAGTAAAGTTGCATGAAAAAAGAAATAAAATTTGACTAGAAAATAGAAATTCGTAGCATTAGCATATGCAAGTAAACATAATATTGGCTAAAGAATTTAATTTACGAGATTTTGTTTTGGCCGAAATAGTGTCACCAGTTTCTATCTTTGATAGTTAAGAAGTCGTGGTTAACATTTATAACTAAGTGTATAATGGTAAGTCGCGACACCTGGCGTTAGATATAGTGCAGTATGTGAGTTGATCACTCACGGGTGATTACCAAAGAGGTTGTTCGGTCTGAAAGAAAGCTAGCATGTCATTTGACGAAATGATTAGCTAGAGACTTGGTAGTTGAGTCTGTTTAAGGGATGAGTTTAAAGTCCATTTGAAATTTTTAATGGTGGGATACCCAATTCCCCTCTAATACGATCTTAGAGGCTGAATTCAATGTGGAAAGCATACACTTAAAGATTGTAGCACATTTTTTTATGTCATCCCAAGGTATGTGCTTGGACCTGCAAGAAGAGATAGGATGAAATACTATTCTTAATAAATACTTTGAAAAAGTGCATTTGCAGGTGCATGAGTGAAAGTATTTACCTATACGAATGTGAAGTGATGCTGCTTCAACTAGCTGAGACTTGGCTTTGTATACATAAAAGAATGGATTAGGACATATGGCTTATAATACTGTCAAGTAAACACTTAGAGTAGTGTGGAAACACGTGTGTGTATTGTTTTCATGTGCTTAAAATGGGTTGAAGGATTCAATTCGTAGGACATTCTGATTCTCGGGCATTTGGAATGTGTATTACACTAAGATGAAAATACAATTCTTCGAACATTTTCATTTATGCATGAGTTTGATATATGTATTATTGATTTAATGAATATATTATTACACTTAAATGGGGGAGGATTGTTAGATATTTAAGTGACTATGATATCACTCAAATATTTAACCCTAAGGAGTGAATTACTCTCTCAAATAAGAGGTTCAGTTGTAGTACTTAGGGATCGAATCCACAGGGAACTGAGGAACACAAAAGATGTAATCCTAAGTGATTATGCTAGGTTGATGTAGTTTAAAATAGTAAATTGCAGTTGTGAGAAATGATAAGTTGCTCAAGAGAATAGGTTTTGATTTAAAACAATAAAAGAAAGTAGTTAGATTCAAGTTTTCTATTCAGATAATCATGATTATAATGCTACATATGTTTAAGTAAGTTTCTTGCAAGATATATAAGAACTTCGATTCTTAGACAGATCTAATAGCAGTCGCTATATAGACTCGTCCATTGATCTTACTGCCGGCAATATCGACCGATGTTTTGACAGCGATATCGAACGATATAGGTTGCCGTCGATCGATGAATCTATAGGAGTATCAATTAATATAGCATAATATCGAATCGAAACTGTGTTCACCAAGATCATAGACCGGCTCTCGCACATGCCTAGAGGGTATAAGCTTATGCCAAATGATTTCAGGATAATGATTAACAAGTTAAATCACTCCATGATCATACTCTAGTTAGCTACTCTAGAGTAAGCATTAGGGTTCATTTGGATAATGAATATCACAACTCAACATTCCATAGTTGGGGCTAATCCCTCATAACTATTTGGACCCTAAATCTAACAAGTGAATCTACTCAGACATGGCTAAGTGATTCATAGCAGCAAGGTAATAATAGAAATTCATAAGATTAGAAGATTGAACTCTTGGTTCTTTGGAACAACAAATCTCTTTGTGTGTTTCTTCTAAATCTAGAATTCTATAACCTTTGAGAATTAAGATGAAAAGAATACTTTATTGCTAAGTATAAAATAGTATCAAAAACACAAAGCACAAAAGGCATAAAAAACATTCAAAAGCATGCTTTGCCAAAACACATAGGCAAAACTATAAATATGAGTTCCATTAGGTTAAAAACTCGCCAGGGGCAATCTTGTAATATTGGGAAAACTTGGGCTTCAAGTCGGTCAAGTAAGACTTGTTCTTCGCGCTTGATATCGATCGATGGTACATGGTGTACATCGATCGACGGAGTATCTCGACTTCATCTTTTATAGAAGTGTCATCGATCGACTACACAGTGTGTGTATCGATCGATATGTATCCTTGTTGTCTGATCTTCATATTTATCTCGGAATACTCTCCTTTAAGCTCCATAAGGGCACCTAAATCATCACTTTACTCCAAAATTCTCCTGAACCTGAAAACATACCTAATAGACTCCAAAACAAATATATATATATATATATATATATATATATTATAAAAACATATCAATACCATGGCAAAAAGTGGGTCAAAACCATGGTATATCAACTCCCTCAGACTTAACCTTTTGCTTGTCCTCAAGCAAACCATTAGTAATTAGTCTTTTGGAAGAAGTTTAAAAACAGTAGAGACTCAATAAAATCTTAACTTTAAAACCATCACCTCTAATTTGTTGCAAACCACATCTCATATTACTAACTACAGAAGTACATTATACCATATCCTAGCTTAGCAACCAAATTCATCTAGCCAATCAACTTAAATAATCATGTCTGTCTATCCCCTCTACTGATTTCATTTATGCATAAAATAAAGGTGTAGATTTTACCTTGGGAGTATCGATCAAAGAACACTTGGATTCAACTCAAGCAAGTTTCAGGCATTCTCATTCTGGTTCTTTTTCTCCCTTTATCTCCCTTCTCTTAATCCCAAACTTTCTTTTTCTTTTATATCAATTCCAATGAACAACTAATGTTCATCTTACTGATCTTTCTACTTTTTGACAGTGTAGGCGAATAGTGGGGTCATAGGTAATTTACCTCTCCTTCGCTTCCACAATGTGTGATTATTCTTTTGAATTAGAATAGTGGGGTCATGGGTATTGTACCTCTCCCTCTGCCTCTCAGGAAATCATCTCAATCTTTTATTTTTCTCTTTATGAGATGCCAAAGGAAGTAGAGAAAGAAACCAAAATTGTTGACACTTTTACCGTCCAGACTTGCATGCATGAGGATTATGATCCCTTGTATACCAAGCCCCAAGACAAGCAATAGATGTCAGGTTAGGTTGGAAATCAGCTTTAGTTCTTCCAAACAATCATGAAAGGTGTTGGCATAGGTGACTGGTGATCCAGTTTAGCATCTATAGTACTTTGTGCAATCAACAATTCTAAGAATGGTGCTAAAAAATGCTCTGATAAAAAGCAAAAAATTTGAAATCTTTTTGTCCATTTCTTGACTCAATAAAACCAATTTCTGAAAACTTTTTAATGAGATCAAAAAGGTAAAGTAGCATCAGTAATTTCACTCCCCCAGACTTAAATCATACACTGTCCTCAGTGTATAACTAGTCAGACATAGAGCATAAGAAATAATAAATGTATAACTGATATCAAAATTGTGAACGATATACCTGACCGAAGTTCGTATTGATCGATGGTGAGTCACTTCCATCGATCGTCATGGATAGGGTTCTGTCGGGCAATGTAGACATGGTCTCATCGGTCGATAGGTAGTGATCGTGTGTCATCTGAAATAAATAAAAACGAAAGTAATAAGTAAAGATAAAAGAAAATTAAGAAAGAAAATACCTGACAGTGGGTTGCCTCCCACTCATCGCTTAGTTAAAGTCAGTTAGCATGACTATGGAGGTATGGTGGCTAGTGAGGTGGATTGCTAGTACTTGTTGGGAAACAAGTATCCTCCTTGTCTTGTGATTCTTCAAACCATGAAGTTAAGAAGCTTCTTGTGGCTTTCTCGCTTCGGGTCATACTAGCTTGCAATCCTTGGACCTCATAGTGGATTCTCTGTAGCCATTCCTCAATGCTTTCTAAACTGCACTCATGTTGTCCAATGTTTCTGTAGGTGTGCTCTAGATCAGTACTCATCTGCATTGTGTCGAGGTTTTGTGTGTTTTGCACAGGGGAAGGGATGGTATCGACCGATCTCAGTGTAGGTCTGTCGGTCGATGTGGATGGATGTCCTTCGGTCGATTGGTGCAGTGGCTCGTCGATCGATGCGGATTGTGCAGGTTGGCTTGCGAGTTGGTTCTTGATGCTTTTGATCTCCTGATAAATGTCCTCTGCTGTGCATTTCAATCCTTGGACGTCACTCCGTACCGGGAACCAAAACTTGTGGAGTAATCTATACGCTTCTTCTTCACATGCTTCAATAGATCGGTAGATCTCCGTTGTGATTTCCTCAAGTTCTCCCCTGGCACAGAAATCTGGTGTGCGATTATCGATCGATGTGCTGGGTATATCAACGATCGATAGCTTCTGTAAGTGACTCTCGATAGGTTTTTCAAAGGTTGTGTCGATCGATGCAGATGGGGCTGTATCGGTCGATGTCCGTCTCTGAGGTTCTAGTTCATTGCGAAGTGAATTCACCTCTTCTTGCAAGGATTTTCTCTCTTTGCGAGCAAATTCATTGCCAGACAGATTCCACTATAGTTTTCCTTGAAGTGATGCTATGGCTTTCTCATGTTCAGACCTTAATGCTGCCATCTCCCAGTTATGTTCACTGGTTCTTCCATTCATCATGTATGTGACCTATGCTTGTGTGTAGAGCTTGCAGACTAGAACACCTTTAGTAAACTGTTCAGCGTGTTCTGGTAGATAGAAACAAGAGCGCCCAAACAATGTGGCTCTATTCAGCAGCTTCTCAATATCTTCTTTGGAAACATGGATGATGTCTCCAGCTACGCTTCTTGCATTACCATGCTTATCTCCGTAGACACCATATTCGTCTTTCTTTTGCCAGAAGAAACGACGAATTCCGAATTTGAAAGCTATTTTCCCAAACTCGGGATGTATATTGGTTGATGCGCGTCGCCATGTATCGACCGATGCGCGTTGAAATTCTGGATATGCTGAGTTGAGATGAAGGTTTTCTGCACCATCTTGCTCATGAAGTGTTTGTTGCTGGTGCTGATCGTTCTGGTAGATGGGTGGTTGTGTGTAGGGACTGATTGGTCCATTGGCCATCTGAAGGATGTCTGCAACGTCTTCTTTGGAGATTGGAATGATTCTTCCATCTAGTGCTCATACATGGCCTTCTAGATCCCTTAAAATACCAAATTCATCCGAAATTAGTAATGTAAAATCGAAATTATGTGTTTGTACCTCGGATGGTGTAGTTGTGTTATCGATTGATGGGATAGCAGGTGCATCGGTCGATCTGTTGAGGAACATGTCGATCGATGGTTGGTGCTTCGTGTCGGTCGATACGTGTGCTTCAGGTCGGATCACGGATGGTAGTGGTTCTGTATCCACTGCAAAACTCTCATGGTAACTTTTCCAAACTTCCAATCGAGTAATCTCCATCGTGCGGCTCATGTGGGACATAGACTGGTGCACAGTAGGGGTTGTCGCTCGTTGATTCGAAAGATCGTTTGAGCGATCTGGGTTGGGGCATATCGGTCGATGGAGTGTAGCCTCTATCGGTCGATGCTCCGTAGATGAAGGTCGGCAGAGGAGGTTTTTCTTCATCTTTCCGAAGAAATCTATACTCTGTGGTTCGTTCCTCTTCATAATCTTCATCATACTCCTCCTGAGTAGTGATGCTAGCTAGCTCTGGCCTGTAATGATTGTTTTCCCAATCGTTCTGCGCTAAAATCGCCTTCTGGGAACTCGTCTTCGATCTTTTGGAATATCGTATCGATTGATGACCATGTGTGTCTATCGGTCGACTCGGGTTGAGTGGTAGCGGTTGACTGGTATCGGTCGATGGTAGAAGACTGACATCGGTCGATACTGCTGGATCGGTTTCGTACTCGACCATGGAATCATACTCATGGGCACAGAAACTAGTTGCTACGAGTGATGGACTCTGTATCCTTGGAAACTTGATGACTGGAATAGGATTGTAGTGGATGGTAGGGTTGATGAGGGTTAGGCAGAGCTTGTTGGATCTAAGGTCACAAATAGCTCCAACTGTGGCTAAGAAAATTCTTCCAAGTAATAGAGATGTCTTGAAGTTGAGTTTGTTGGCCAGGACATGGAAGTCTGTAGGAATCAGGGCATCTCCAACCTGTACCTCAAGGTTTCTAACTATTCCTCCAGAGTTCTGCTGAGAACAATCCACAAAGATGAAGGATTCTTCAGTAGGCTCTATCTTCAGACCTAGCTGGTCTTCCATAAGCTTGGGTAGGATGCTAACTCCAGATCCTGTGTCGCATAGAGCACGAGGGAACTCAACACCTCTGATGGAACATGGTATTGTGAACTTCCATGGATTATTCTTCTTCTCCAGTGTGATCTTCTTCCTTAGACTGTCTCTGACTTGGTGAGACATTCTCTTGATGTCTTCTTCTGTCTTTCTGGTCTCTAGGTGAAAAGTAGGCTTCTTCAAAGGGTTTCTCTCTAGGTATTCTCAGAACTCTCTTTCTGAAGCTTGACAATTCTTTCTCATTAGCTTCCCTTTTATAAGGCTTGGGTATCTTCTCTTTCCTTTTTCTGAGAACTCTTCCATGATTTTCCTTTTCTATCTCTATAGACTCAAATATATCTGTGGGTCTCTCCATGATGGCTTTTTGAGGGCTTTTAGAAGTGTAATACTTCTCCCGGAATGCGTCAAGACGTGCACTATCTATCTTGGAAAGTTGCACTCGGTGTTGGGGTACCGTGTATCGGGCGACACAGACTGGAGTGTGTCGGTCGATATCAAGGTCTTCCTGTCGATTAATGGGAGCGTCATCATGTCGATCGATGTCTTGCAGATCGATTTTGACAGGGACAGGCGGATGTGGGTGTCATGCTGCGAAGGCTTCATTAGGCATAGTCTTGATGGAACTGCACTCGTGAGGGTATTCGTCTAAGTCCATCGATCGACACTCATCAAAGTCTATCGATCGATGTACACTGGATCGTATCGATCGATGATCACGGGGTGAAATCGATCATCCGTGATCATCGATCAATAATAGTCGAGTATGAAGTCTCTCTCATCATCAGATCGTTGAATCTCTTCTACTACCTCTTGACAAAAGTCATCGTCCAGGATGGCATCGATGTTATGGTTGTTGGTAAACTCCTGCTTCTTTAGGGCTTCTCTTGTCTGAAACACCTGAGTCTCTAGCTTCTTCACATGGGTGTATAAAGCATCTAGCTTTGTGGTGAGGGTGTTGTAGACGGAGTCAATCTTTCCATTGAAGTCTGTCTGGAGTTTCTGCTGACTCTCAAGAACCATGTCTAGCATCTCCTCCAGTTTACTGTCTTGGGCGGGTGGGTGTGGGTTTGAGTAGAATGAATTCCCATAGCTCATGTTGTTGTTGGGGTTGCTGCTGCTGAAGGTGTTAGGATTTTGTGAACTCTGGTTGAAGTTGCTTCTCTAGCCTGTGAAGTTTCTGTATCCTCCTTGGTTACCAGATCTCTGAAAACCAGCTCCACTGATCCAGTTCACATCTTCTTCTGTATAATTATCACCTGCAGTGTCTGCATCCTCCACTGAAGAAATATGCTTGTTTAGTAACTTATGAACGGTATCCAGCTGTGCTTGCACTTCATTGATGTATTCCTTCCCAAGGAATGATGAAGCTTTTGTCTTCACAAAGTTCTTTGTGCTGTTGCTTGAAGCTAAGTTATCAATTAACTTCACAGCCTCTTGTGGATTCCTGGCGTTGAAGTTTCCGTCACTAGCTGTATCAAGAGTCCTTTGATAATCCAAGGTGATACCTCTGTAGAAAGTGCAGAGCAGTTGCACTTTTTTGAATCTGTGGTGTGGACAATCTCGTTGGTAGGACTTGAATCAGTTGCATGCATCTTTGAATGGCTCTTCAGGATTCTGAGTGAATGTAGCAATCTTTCTTCTCCACTCTTCAGCGCGCGATTCATCAAAGAAGTTACGCAGGAATGCGTTTTTCATGTCGCTCCAGGTTGTGAGAGAACCTGGTGGTAGTTGTCTCAGCCACTGCAAAGCTTCTCCAGATAGAGAGTATTTGAAAATCTTGCAGAGAAGATAGTCTTGAAGGACTCCATTGGCTTTTATGATGGTTATGAGATCCTCGAACCTCTCCAGATGGTCCATAGGATGCTCATGGGACAACCCACAGAAAGGTATTTGTCCTACAAGTGTGTAGTACTGCAGCTTAAGCTTGAAATCTCCTCTCTGAATAGCAGGAGGGCGGATGGCTGATCGGTTGGAATAGAACTGATCCGGACGGTTGTAGTCAGCCAAAGTTTTAGCTTGGTTAGCCTCTTCTACAGGTTGAATGATGTCTGTAGGTGCAGTTTCTTGCTCAGGAATGATCTCCTTCTGAGCGTTCAGCTTCTGATCTGCTGCATTACGCAAGTGACCATCTTGATCACGCAGATCTCCATTCTCATCGGTAGTGAGAATAATAGGCGCTACCATGTCTCGCCGGTTAGTATCGATCGATGTAAGGTGATATATCGATCGATGTCGGATGAAAGGTATCGGTCGATGAACAGTTGTTGATGTCGATCGATGTGACGGTGAGAGTATCGGTCGATGAAGAAGGTATCTCGGTCGACTGTGGTAAGCGAGTATCGGCCGACAAAGAGGTGTTGATGTCGATCGATGCGGAACGTAAGTCTTTCCGGATGTTACGTTCCAAGCTGTGAGGGTCTTCTGAGTACACAAGTTGTTTGTTCTTGTTGCTTCTGGTACTGCTGGGCATGTACCTGAAAGAGACAAGAATTTTTTTTTTGCGTCAGAAGATGATTAAGAAATAAAAGAAAAATAACCTAGACCTAATCAGATTAAATCTAATGGCTATCAAAGTTCCCCGGCAACGGCGCCTAATTTTATATCAGTCAAATATTTAACCCTAAGGAGTGAATTACTCTCTCAAATAAGAGAATCAGTTGTAGTACTTAGGGATCAAATCCACAGGGAACTGAGGTACACAAAAGATGTAATCCTAAGTGATTATGCTTGATTGATTTAGTTTAAAATAGTAAATTGCAGTTGTGAGCAATGATAAGTTGCTCAAGAGAATAGGTTTTGGTTTAAAACAATAAAAGAAAGTAGTTAGATTCAAGGTTGCTATTCAGATAATCATGATTATAATGCTACAGATGTTTTAGTAAGTTGCTTGCAAGATATATAAGAACCTTCGATTCTTAGACAGATCTAATAGCAGTCGCTATATAGATTCGTCCATTGATCTTACTGCCGTCAATATCGACCGATGTTTTGACAGCGATATCGGATGATATGGGTTGCCGTCGATCGATGACTCTATAGGAGTATCGATCGATATAGCATAAGATGGAATCAAAACTGTGTTCACCAAGTACATAAACCGGCTCTCGCACATGCCTAGAGGGTATAAGTTTATGCCAAATGATTTCAGGATAATGATTAACAAGTTAAATCACTCCATGATCATACTCTAGTTAGCTACTCTAGAGTAAGCATTATGGTTCATTTGGATAAAGAATATCACAACTCAACATTCCATAGTTGGGGCTAATCCCTCATAACTATTTGAACCCTAAATCTAACAAGTGAATCTACTCAGACATGGCTAAGTGATTCATAGCAGCAAGGTAATAATAGAAATTCATAAGATTAGAATATTGAACTCTTGGTTCTTTGGAACAACAAATCTCTTTGTGTGTTTCTTCTAAATCTAGAATTCTATAACCTTTGAGAATTAAGATGAAAAGAATACTTTATTGCTAAGTATAAAATAGTATCAAAAACACAAAGCACAAAAGGCATAAAAAACATTCAAAAGCATGCTTTGCCAAAACACATAGGCAAAACTATAAGTATGAGTTCCATTAGGTTAAAAACTCGCCAGGGGCAATCTTGTAATATTGGGAAAACTTCGGCTTCAAGTCGGCTAAGTAAGACTTGTTCTTCGCGCTTGATATCGATCGATGGTACATGGTGTACATCGATCGATGGAGTATCTCGACTTCATCTTCTATAGAAGCGTCATCGATCGATTACACAGGGTGTGTATCGATCGATGTGTATCCTTGTTGTCTGATCTTCATAGTTATCTCGGAAAACTCTCCTTTAAGCTCCATAAGGGCACATAAATCATCACTTTACTCCAAAATTCTCCTGAACCTGAAAAAAAACCTAATAGACTCTAAAACATATATATACATATATATATATATTATAAAAATTTATCAATACCATGGCTAAAAGTGGGTCAAAACCATAGTATATCAGACTATATGCAATGTATCATTATATATCTATGTGACTTGATGCAATATATCATGTGAATCATTGTATTTATTTGTATGAACAATTGCAACTAATTAAGTGAATCCTTGCAACCATTAAAGTGAAGTATTGCAATGTTTAAATGAACAAATGCAACCGTTTGTTATTATAACTACTAGTGATCAACCGTTGCAACCTTTGGTGATAAACCATTGCAACTATTGATGATTAAAACCTTTGGTGAAGAATGATTGTGACTTTTGGCCAACCATTGCAATTATTAGTGGTAATAGTTTCAAATATTGGTGTTAACCATTGCAACCCTTCGTACTCTATATAAGGATTTGTTGGCATTGGCAAATCATAAGTTGAGAACTTGAATCAGAAGAAAACCAAAAACTAGTTAGTAGATAGAGAGAGAAAGATTCATTGTCCAAAGATCATCAAAGATCTTTGAAGAAACACATATAAACATTAAAGCTCTATTTGTTATTCTTGTATCTTAGTCTAGAACAAGAATTTGACTTTGATGTCTTATAATACAAAGGGATTTCGTGTAATCCAATGGCTTGGAATAGGGTCGAAATACTCTTTAAGAAAATCAAGACGATTCAGTTATTATCCAACTATATAGTTTACACCCCTTCGGGTTATCAAACCTAAACTAACCAACAGAACCAGGGCTTGAAATTGTCTTCTGAGTGCTTCCATAATACCAAATCACGGCCTTGTTGGACGTCAGGAACCGGTTCTCGCTGATTGCGGGTGTACAAGTCATGTAAATGCCGACTCATGTGGCCTTTGATGTTCCACTGCACTTGAGTTACCACTTCACATACTCGAGCAGTACGAGCAATGCCTAGGTAGCAAGTACCGACATAACCCGTGATTTCAATAAATCTCCCATCTGCAGCCAGTTGTCAAACCAAAAAATGCAGTACGCCCATTATTAACCTCAACCCGAATAAACTGGTTAGTTAGTGGCTGAGCTTCAACAACTATCTCCAAATCCAGGATCCCTTCCCATCCTTCTTTACCTTCCAGAAAGAGTTTTATCTCAACAGATAGTAATGTATCCAAGAGACCCATAGAGAGCTCACATAAGAAACAATCCTCCAAATTAAAGTCAAAGCAAATACCTTAGATGAATCACGAACCTTCCGGATACCGAGACCCTTTCTTTTTTAGGACAGCACAAATCTCCTTACGCCACTTTAGCCTATGAATCTGATTTGGAGGTTCAGAACACACTACAAGAAAACACATATAAAGCTATGACGGCTTTTCCTAGTTATTTGCTCGTAAAAGGGGTTTACGAGTAAATAACGAGGAAACGCATTTTGTCGTGACACGTTCGTCGTAACTCAACTTTCCTCGTTCTTTCCTCGTTAATTAACAAGGAAAAGTTTCCTCGTAAAGTCGTCTACAGCGTTTCCTCGTAAAAGCCTCGTAATTTTTTTCTCGTTAAAGCCACGTAAGACTTTCCTCATAAAGCCCTCGTAAATATTTTCTCGTTAAAGCCATGTAAGCTTTCCTCGTAAGAGTCTCGTAAATCTTTTTCTCGTTACTGCTATGTAAACTTTTCCTCCTAAAATCCTTGTAATTTAACGAGGTTTTTACTTAGAAACCTTATTTTTCCTAAATTATAAATAATAATCAAAATATATAAATAAATTATTCTTAAAAAATTTAAAATTTAAAATTCAAATAATAGAAGAAAGTGATATATGCATAAAGATTTAAGTTTAAAATTTATAATAGAATAAATTTGAAAAAAAAAACTACGGGTGTTGCTTGTGAAACTTGCAGACGAAGTCTTCACTCCTCTCTACCTCGTCGTCCTCCTCCTGGCGGGTTAGTTGTGGCTGTGGCTGTGGCTGTTGCGGTGGATGTGGAATCCCTAGTTTTTCCCGCCTGCACGCAACATCATCTCCAATTGCGGATTTCCAGCCGCCAAAATGTCCAGAAAACCTTCGAGCGAACCCATTTGAGCTTGCGTCGTGCTCAAATCAGAACGTGTCGTGTGCAACTCTGAACGCAGCTGAGCAGTGTCATTGTCCCGTTCCTGAGCATAAGACGATGTCACTCTTAGGACATCCTTAACGTAACCAATCCCCACAATACGTAATTTTTTTCTTAGGGATGACCTATAAATAAAAGATTAATGTTAATTAATGAAAAAAACATAAATTAAATGAATAATAATAATAAGAAAAAAATTTAGCTCCTCAAAAATCCGGGAGCCTGCTGACTCAGCTGGGTTTGGCGCTCCTCAGCCCGAGAAATAACCTCGTTGTAGATTCGCTCAGACCGAGGATCTCCAAATTGCCGCTGTAAAATTATGTTATGTTAATTAATCAATTTAAAATATATAAATGTTTATGAAAGTTTTTATATGTTTACCTTTCAAAATAACAAATCAATGGATGCTCGCAATTCAGAAGAATATAAATGTGTGCACTATGGACTGTTGGGGTCAAAATCGGTCACGACGGAATCAATGGCTAAAAGTCCCGGAAAAAGCGTACAAGAAACTATAGACTTTCTATGGAGATACGAAGTTACGGAATCAATGTCAAGATTGAAGATAAATAGAAGTTTTCCGCAGAAAAACAGAAAAATCGAGATAAATGGAAGATTTCCGATAAACACGAATCAGAGTGGAAAAGGAAAGACTAAACCGCATAGAGAAGGAGTATATAAGAAGAAGGTCGAGGACAGAAGCAAGGGGACACGTTCAGAGCTCTCTTCACACAGAAAAACTTAGCACTTAGAAACTTAGGCTTTATTCTCGACAAGTTCGGTTTCTCTGACTGGCGCTCAATTATTAGACGAACTCGGCCAGGCAGTTCGATCTCTTGTTCACCTCTATCAATTGAACTACTTCGACTTGATCCTCGAAAGTGGTACGTAGGCAGCCTTTCTTAAGGTTCAGTCTGAAATCAATCAAAACCCTTTTTTCTTATCTTTTTGTCTTTTGTAATCGAGTTGCGACTCAACTAGGTTTAGGGTTTTATGTTGCTAGAACTAGGAAACTCGCTGACGGCCCCTGCGGCCAAATCCTTTATAATCTCTTGTAAAGATCGCAACGCTCTTACGCAAATTCGAAATAAGATCAACTTTCTTTATAAACTCGTTTTATCATGTTTTTCATATTTTCCGCATTTATTTGATTACTTGTCGTTGGCTCTCGCAGAGATCCGCGTCCTCTGGAAAATTAGGGGTTTTCTAAGTTTTCTTATTTTACGGCAATCGACAGTGCGAATTTCGGTTCCCACATGGACGTCTTCATCACTCGACCACCAAACCTCCTTCAATTTTCCACCCAATCGCCCAATTTGACAAAAGATGTATGGAACATCTTTTTCCATATATGTCGGCACGACACCACCATCATCATATCTTCTTGGAGCCCGTTTCCTTGTACGTACTTTCAGTGCAAAGTAGTACGATGTGAAATGTGATGTTTCTTCCGTCAAACTTCCCGCAACAATAGAACCTTCAACTTTTGCAAGGTTATTGGGTTTTCTTTTTAAATTTTTCTTGGCCCTTTCATACTGATACATCCATCCGTAATGTACAGGTCCACGAAGCAACGCCTCATACAGGAGGTGGACAACTAGGTACTCCATGACGTCAAAATGTTGGCGGAAATAGTTTCTCCAAGTTGCACATTAAGATGGAGATATTCTCATGAAGTTGTTGAACAACATCTTCTTTAAGAGTCTGTGTGCTCAGATCCCTGAAAAATGCTTCAATTCCTTATATATTACAAAAATTAAACATATTAATATAATCATATTATATGTACATATATATATATATAACAAAATTAATTAATGCTTGCGTATTATATTACCTGCAACTGCTTCATTTACTTTTGCTGGTAGTAGCTCAGAAAATTCAAAGGGAAGTAGTCGTTGCATAAAGACATGAAAATCATGGCTCTTCATCCCGGAGAACTTTTGACCTTTCTCAACACATCTTGAGAGATTTAAACAATACCCATCAGGAAACTTCACTTCTGAAGCCACCCACTTGAACAACACTGATTTTTTTTCTGATGACTTTCTGAATATCGGAACTGGAACTTGCCCATTGCTTTTTATATGTAACTCACTTCTTGAGCAGATATCGGGTAAGTCCAACCTTGATTTTATGTTGTCTTTCGTCTTCCCTAGGACATTCAATATAGTGTTCACGATGTTCTCAAAAAAATTCTTCTCTATATACATCATATCGAGGTTGTGGCGAAAAAGAAGATCTTTCCAATATGGCAACTCCCAAAATATATTATTCTTGTGTCAATTGTGCTGAACACCAAAAGAATCTGGCATATTACTAGGAACATGCCAATTACCACCACGAAGAGCTGATTCTAGTGCACAGTAGTAAACTAGTAATCGAATTGCGCTTCAATTTGTTCTCTACTTAAATATGGAGGAAGAGCGTCTCTGACCATCCTTTTTTGTCTGAACAATGTCTTGTTTCTTCGGTATGGGTGGTAAAGTGGAAGAAATCGACAGTGACAATCGAACTAAGTTGTCTTCCTACCATTCTTCAACTGAAACGCATCTGTCATTCCATTACAATATGGACAAGCTAATCTCCCATGTTTAGTCCATCCAGACAACATCCCATATGCCGGAAAGTAACTTATGGTCCACAAAAGCATCGCTAGCATCGTAAAATTCGTTTTCGTTGAACGATCATATGTCCTTACCTATGTTGACCACAAATCTTTCAACTCTTTTATCAGTGTTTGTAGAAAAACATTGAGATATCTTTTTGGATGCTTTGGACCAGGTATTAATATGGTCAAGAATATAAAATCTCGTCGCATGCACATCTCTGGTGGCAGGTTGTACGGCATAAGAAAGACTGGCCACAGTGATTATTGTCTCCCAAACATTCCAAATGGACAAAATCCATCAGTGCATAATCCAAGATACACATTCCGGTATTGCGAGCGAAATGTGGATGTACATTGTTAAAATGTTTCCAAGCTCTTGTATCTGATGGATGAGTCATCTCCCCATCCGTCTGAGTATGCTCGGCGTGCCATCTCATCCCTCCAGCAGTTTTCTCAAAATGGTATAATCTTTTCAATCTGTCTGTGATTGGTAGGTACCACATCCTTTGGTACGGTACCCTGTTCCGTCCTAGTCCTTGCGGTTAGAATCGTTTCTTCTTACAGAATCGACATTTTTTTAACTGCTCATCATCTCCCTAGTAAATCATGCAGTTATCGATGCAAACGTCTATCATCTCCGAGGGCAACCCAAGATTATAAACCAATTTCTGAATCTCATAATAAGATTCAGCAGACACATTGTCTTCTGGCAAATACTCTTTAAACAAGTCTATGCATGCATCCATGCATTTTCAGGTAGATTGTGACCGGTTTTAATACTCATCATTCTAGTAGCTAACGACAATTTAGAGAGACCTTCTCTACTACCATTGTAAATTGGCTCGTTCGCAGCTTCTAACATTTCATAAAACTTTTTTGCATCTAAGTTAGGTTCTTCATCTTCATCATCATGAGTTACAAATGCATCACCTACTATATCATGAACCCTATCACAATCTACCATCTATTCCTCCTAGTAATAACTATTTTCATTATGCAAATGATCAACGACCAATCTTCCTGAAAATTTCTACTACTGCTAGCTTCATTCCTACAACTATAATCTTCTCTATGTTGATACCAAATATAGTATTGTGGCATGAAACCTCTATTTATTAAATGTTTCCAAACATTTTCACAAGGGCCTAATTTTGTATTGTTGCATTTCCGACAAGGACAGATTACCGCTTTTCTGTGTGAGCAGTGTAGAATCTGCTTGATTCATAAAAGTCTCTAACCCTTCGAGAAATTTTTTCGTCACTCTCCCGTTATTATCTCAGTGTGTATACATCCACGTCTGTAACTCGAAAATATTTACAGGACCAGACATTTTTTTCCTTTCAAGCTTGTAGCTGACTTTGTTTTGGTGTGTTTGAAATGAATCACAAATGGTCGTATTTATATAATTTTTTGATTTGGGCTGTAAACATTTACTAGGAATTTACGAGGAAAAGTTTTTAGAATACACGTTTTTAAATTTAAAATAAACAAACTCACGCAATTTCCTCGTAAAATAGCAGTTTAATATTTCCTCATAAATTTCTAGTCCAGCTTACGAGGACTTTACGAAGAAACCAGAAAACCACGTAGTTTCTTCGTAAATTTACTAGAACTTTACGAAGAAACACTTTTCTCGACACTTTACGAGTAAAGTACGTGGAAACATAGTTTCCTCGTAATGTCGCCGTGATGTTACAAGGAAATATTTTTCTCGTTAATAATCCTAGTTATAAAATTGTTTTCTTGGAGTGACATAAGAAATAGGAACATGACCTATTATTTTAAAGCTATAAGTTTCAAATCGTTTCTAATTATAGATATATTAAAAATAGAAAATATTTTAAAATTTAAATCTGATTTTGCTTATAAATATTTTGATCGATTTAATATATCAATATTAAATATACATATATATAAATTATTGTGTTTGGTGATTTTTATGTGAAATTATGGTTTTATGTATAAATCAATATATTTTAAAAGTTATAGATTTTCAATTTTTTTGTCAAAAAATATATTTCATCAAAAAGATATATATATATATATATATAGATATATTTTTATGTTTATGTTTATGGGAAAATATATAGAAAATAAATAAAATAAAATATGTTATACTTATTGTATATCATAATATTTTCTTATTTTTATTTATGTGAGTTTGTAACGAAGGATGGAAAAAAATTAAAAGTCTATTCAAAATTTATTAAATAAAAACAAATAAAAATTATTTTTATCAGCGAAAATTAAACAAAACAGTTAATCATTATGTACAAATTTGTAATTCATCATTTTGAAGTTAGCCTGAAAAAAATATATATAAAATTGATTTCTCAAATTATATTATAAAAAAATTATTTTAATATACCATTTACAGACTAAGTCACATTGAGTGTCTATATCTCTTCAGGTCTACTTGGTTCAAAACATAAAGAGTCAGGATGAGAATTTATTTTTCCTGAATTTTCTTGCTGTTGAGAGGCTTTAGTGCTAGATACTCTCAACACTATGGTTCTTGGAGTTCATATAATCCAAAATATTTTGCAAATACAAAATGCTTTTAATTTTTTTTTTTTTTAATGCTTTTAATTAAGATAGAAGGATTCAGTAAAAATATAAATCAGTTGGGTTTTGTAATGCAATATGTTTGAAAAACATACATTTCTTCATACCTAACTCTCTAAAATTATTATGTTGAACGTCACCATGTTTAGTACATGAGTATAGAACATGATTCTTAGAGACATCAACAACACTCTTATTATCACAATGAACCAGAATATGGTCAATTTTGATTCTCAAACATTTATTTCATCCAAAGCAGTAGTGTGCAACAGTTTCTAAATGTATTGTCTTGGTTGTGGAGAGTTACACATTTTTTTTATTAACCTGTAGTATTTTAGATTTATGAAAAAAGATTTAAACTAATTTCTAAAACAAAGTGCAGTTCACCGATGAATATCCTCTCTGGATATTTAAATAGCCATAAACATTAAATGAGCTCATATTCTTTTGACCACATGATGGTGCATAATTGGGGTGTCTTCAAACCTATGTTGCTTAGCAGCCCAAAGTTCACCTGTTACTAGACCACGATCACATAATTCACATAATTCTTCTTCTCAAATATTATGAGATCACAGGGTTCCAACAAAGAAGAAACTCCCAAACATAGTTTTTTATGAAGACAACATGTCTGATCTACATTATAAAAACATGCGAGATTTGTTTAGTCTCGATTGTTAATTCATATCATAGTTCAAGGTACCTATATGTAGTATATCTGTATATAATATATTTTACTGCAGTGAGTAAATCATTTGTGATTAATAGTATTAGTATCTACAACATAAACCAACTGTGGGACACAAATCTTGTGTATTAACAAAACATAATATTCATAAGACAAATATCTTTTCAATACCTACTTTAGTTTATGTTTTGAAAGATTTATACAAAACTAATTATAAAGAAAAATAAAAATTGTGATAGAAAATAACAAGCTTACAACCATAGTTTAATACAACATCCCATTGAATTTTGTTCCGTCTATATCCATAAACAACTTACCCGTTGTGCGCATGGGTATTCTCATTTAAAGAGTTAATGAACATTTTGAGTCAGAGTTAATGAGTTAAATTAATATCTGAGGTTATACATTTCCATATCAAAAATTTTGACCTAGGTTGCATGGAATCGGAGAGGGATACGTGGAAACGAAACGTTTCGAAACGTGGAAATATAATTTAAAAACAAATAGAAATGGAAACGTTTTAGAAACGTCTATAATATATATATCAGCATGTAAGTTTTTTTCATTTTTTTTATTTATCTATTAGAAAAATTAAGTAATATAAGTATTTTTTGTAAATTTTATTAATATTATAATCAATAACTAAAAAACTAAAACATGTTATTATTCGATAAAACTATGGAGCGACTTCATTCCAAATCAAATCATTCTACTAAAATGATAACAAATATCAAAAAATAATATTAAAATATAAGATAATAAACATTTAATCACTAACCTCAAATGCCAAATTGTTAATTTTTGCGTTCCTAATTAGAGTTGTGAGTTTCCAAATCAGAAACACAAGTTTCCATCGTGTTTCCAAAATGAGATTTTTAAGAAACGTGTTTCTAAAGAGTTTCCTCAATTTTCCAAGAGATTCCGATTCTGAAACGTTTCCGAAACATGAAACAGACCTTGAACGGAGTTTCCATTTAACCAAGATTTTGACTAGACTTCAAGAATGAATATTTAGTTACAAAAATCCCAACATATGTCAATTTAACTTTATATGCAGCGTAATCTAAATCATAGTGGAAACCCCATTGGTCCACTGGTTTGACTAAGGGTTCATTAATGATACCCTTAGTCAAAAAATTCCAACATATGTCATGAATATTTATGCAGCGAAAACCCAAGGGAATCTAAACCATAGTGGAAGATCCCTTGATCCAGTGGTTTGATTAATTTCATTAATGATTCTACACCAGGAGGTCTGGATTTCAAATCCTAGGAAAAGCGAAATTATGCAAATTAAAGGAGAAAATACTTAAAAGAGATCTGCAGCATGACGTAATGGAGTACTGTCCAGGATGGATCCGATAGGGCAGCTCAGTTGATGCAGTCAGACGTGAATCCTCATAAGACAGGTACAATGGTCGACTATAGAATCGTGTGTAATATTTCTCATAGTTTGTAATAACATAATTATCAAGTATTAGAAAAAAAAAGAATATATATATATATATATATATATATATATATATATATATATATTAATTCAACCATTAACTATGTTCATTTCAAATTTTCTAATCACTTTGATAAATTGATTAACAAAGCTTTCCTCTGTTGCAAGAAACATGATACCATTCACAAAGATTGACGATAAAGATGTTCCATTCTCTTGAACAACCAAATATATTATCAAAACTTCATCATTTACACCATGCATTCACTTGATCTTATCTTTCATACTATGCCCTTGAGGTTTACTTCAAACCATACAAAACCTCTATGAGTTAGCACAGTACGTGTAAACTGTACCTAAATTGCAAATGGGTTCCAAAATTCAAATTCTAAAACTTAATTTTAACTTTTAATATATAATATAATTTTCATTTGTCTATTCGAAATGATGTTTATATATTTAGTTTTTTTTTTGTGTTAGAAACTATTTAGTTCACCTTAGCCTTAAACTCTCTCGGCCACACACAAAAAGGCGCCTCCATCTTTCAACTTCCTCGACGCGGGTGACGGTTTCAAGTTGCTGACATCGCCGCATCTCTTCTTCCGCCATGGTCTGGCTCATCTTCTATACCCTCTTTGTCATGTTCTTTGTTAAGCTAACCGTCTCCGCCGCATCTCTTTGGCACCGATCCAAGCTCTCGTCTTTTCATCATCGCTTCACCCCTTTGTCATGCTGTCACCACGTCTCTTGAAAGTCTTGCTATCCTGCTACTCAACCAAGCTCAAGTGGAAAGTACGGATCTACTCAGTCTCAGCCGTGGCTCAACAGAGATGCTTGTCTCTCTGTAGCCACCTCTTCTCCGACTGCTCTGCTCCATATTTCCTCTCGGCCGGAACGAGCCCACACCAGAAGAGGTTACGTCTCTCCGCTGCGCATAATCTTTCCTGCATAATCTCGGAGTCCTACACAGACGCATCTTCTTTGGTAGATGTTCGCCGTTTTTTTACCCTCCCAAGGCCCAATAGGCCGTCAATCCTCGAATGCAACTTCTACAGTGCCAATTCTATCCCCACTCCGCATACCACCATCACTCCCTTCTGCCTCTTCACTTCCACTTCTCCTCTGGACATCACCGTCATATCTTCTGTGCAAGAGTGTGAATTCGCCAGATTAACTAGCTACTATATCACCGTTGCGCCTCCATCACATTACGCTGTCTCAAATATCAACGGTTCTTCACAGAGCCAAATCTACTCATGAAGAGAAATCAAAGAAGGTCAGTTCGGTCCTCCACAGCCATGTTCTCTCATTCCAACAAATCCAAGGAACACTCCAAAGTCTAGTGCAAGGAGACTCGACCATACTGAAACACTCTGCCTCTTACTTGACGTTTTCTCAAACACGATCAACCAGAAGAAGTGTGATGATAATATGCTCAGGTCTATCCCGGTTACAAACTATTGGCTTCGGCACGGTATTGTTGAGGTTCGAGGTTTTGACCCGATTAAACCGTTCAGTCTGTCATCCAACTCCATTGTCTTAAGCGTCCATATGAAGGCTAAGATAGCTTTTGAGATTCACCTAGTCTCATTGCGAAGATTTTTTGTGTTTAGAACTGATCGTGTCAACTTCAGTGTCAAATCAAGTCAGATATGACTTCTTCTTCTCGGTGTTGCCCAAGGTCCTGGAACTTCTCACCAAAAGCTCTTGTCGGGCAACAGTCTAACCAGTTCTTCTTGGTGTATCATCGTCAATTTCGACTAACAATTGTTCTTGCGAACAATCGCCTTAGGGATTAAAGTGAAACTTCTCCATGACTCTTTCATCTTGTTGAGTTTAACTCGTCTCTTATAAGCTTTATATTTCTATGTTTCGTAATGCTTTCTACTTTCGTTGTACCATCGAGCATGTCTCCAGAATCTGTTTCAGTTGTGAACTTTCATGGTCTTTGAATCTTCTAGTATAAATTTGGTGTTACAAAAAAAAAGTATTAGAAACTAATAATTAGACTCTAAAATAATATTAAAAATTGAATTGATATTACTTAGGTCATATTCTTCCTTTCTGACATAGGATCCAAACATTAAGGCATCTCCAACCAATGACACTATTTTAGTGTCAAAGTTATAGCATTTTAGTGTAATTTTAGCACTAAAATTTTTTGACTCTCCAACAACAACACCAAATATTACACTAAAACTAATATTTTTCATTATAATATTATTCATTAAGTTTTTTTTGAGAAAATACTAATTATTTTATGACTAAAAGCTATTAATATGCATATATATTATATAACAGCTATATTCAAATATCAGTTTGAATTTTTTAGTTTAAATTTCAGTGTGTAAATTAAAATTTGTTACATATTTTTATTTATTATATCTGATCATGTTATAAAATATTAATATATGAATGTAATAATTTTAGTTAGACAATATAGAAATAAACAGTGTTGGATCAAAAAGTATTTAATAAAAAGATTTGTCGTCGCTAAAGTATATCACTAAATATGGTGTGACACTGTAGCAAGTAGTAACCAAACAAAACTCACTATAATATCTGTCACTTTTACCATCTGGTTGGGAAGGAAAAAAGGTCAAATCATACAGTATTTTAATGTTTTAGAATTATATATATGAAACAATTACATCATTGAGCAGTTTTAAGATTTTTATTACACAATGGAGCAGATTATGCTACTAAGGCAAATTTTGTTGATTGTTGCCCTTTTTCCTAAACGAGTTAGTCAGCTTATAACTAATTTTTTGCCTAACTAAGAATATTGTATACAAAATAAAGTGGATTCATTTCTCTTTCTAATATATATTTTCTTCGTTAGGATATAAAATAAAGTGGGTCTATTTCTCTTTCTTCTTTGTTTTCTTCCTCCTAAATTTTACATTTAAAAAAAAATGAAATTTGTTGTTTCACTTTATTCTTTCTAAAAAAACTTAATAGCTATTCATTATTTATTTTTTTGTCTATCTTTTCAGATACGTCAAGCTATATCTTTGAAGATGATGTAATAGTGTTATATATGACGGTGACGTTAATGACGGAGATCTTCACAAGCTTCCTCGTTGTGATTCATCGCCGTCGTGACCTTCATCTTCTCTGGCATGCTCTCCAACTATCCACAAAAACTTGAGAGAAAAATGGCTAATTTTGACATTTTTGCATATCTAGTCCCTCAACTTTTTCATTATTCTGATTTTGACCATAATACTTTTTAAACATGTCGATTACTCTTTAATTTCGTCTTCAAAATCCTAAATTTGCATTTTACACCTTGTGATATGGAAATGAATACACAAATTAAATATATACACCTAAAAGCAAACTAAAATGACATAAATCAACTAAAACAAAACAATTAAAATCATTAAAATCATTTTGTATCATAAAGTCTTAAATCACTTACTTTTCACATGAACCCCAAATGAATCATTTGTGTTTATGCTAGACAATTTCAGTTGATATTAGACAATGATAGCCATTCAAATATTTAAACTTGCAAATGTATGTTAAAACCTATTTGGCGCACCAGTGTACATGTGAGTTTTCATGAAACATTGCACATGTGAACACTGAAATATATATGTTTACGTTAATGATATATATCTTTTTGAATTACCTATATCGTTGATTGATTGGAATGTGATGTATAAATTGGATGTTTGTAAAAAAAAAATATCCATGAAATTTTTTGTCAAAAGTATCCAAGTATACACATTTATTTTGTTTAGACCGATGTACATGTCGAGCCAAGATCGTGTACCTATCCACGTGGTTACTCAATATACTCATGTACACGAACATGATGTACATATAAACAAAAATGCAAAATGGATTTTGTTTACTTTATCCAAAAGAATCAAATTTACCTCTAGAACATACAAATATTGTATAGATTAACCGATTGGAACCCAAAACCAAGAAAAAAATAGAAAACAAGTTTTAGTTTCAAGTTTTGGCATATATTAGAGTGTATAAGATATATCGGAATATACAATCTTCTTCTTGATGTACCATTTTACTATATTTTTAAAAAATATGTCCACCTTACACATTGTATTTATCAGAGTGTACATGTGTACACTATCATCAAAGTGAACATGTGTACACTGTGTATCCAAATATGTATACTAATATTCAATATCTCGCATCAACACCATTTTACTTGCACATTGTAAAACGAGAACCTTTTTGTATTCACGTAAACCTTACTTTCTTGTATTTATACCTAGAAAGAAAAATCTATCTCTTTAACATGTACATACGTACACTAACATTATGTACACATCCACGTGGTCATCCAATGTACTCGTGTACACTGACATTATGTACACATTCACGTGGTCATCCAATCTTTTAAAAAAAATTAATGAGTGGCAATTTTGTAATAATTTCATATTTTTCCAATAAGGGTTTTCTGCGTTTCATGCAAATATAACTCACAACCGCCATTGATCTTTATCATTCCTTCACTTCCTCCGCCGCCACTTCCGCAGTCCCTGCAAAACCCAAAAGTAACTTCTCAAATGCCGACACTTACTATACCAGGAAACAATCACTAACTTTGCAAATGGGAAACTCACCCTTATCGATCTCCTTTCCATGCTTGCTCCTCGTCCTAGCCATCAGATTTATTCAACTGTAACCGGTTTGCTTTGCCCAAAAAAAACCTAGTTTCTTTTCCTTCTAAAATCGTTTTTCAGGTTTCCTTCTCACGCCTTGGTTAATGTTACGGAAACAACACAATAAGAAAATGAAACGTCCACTTTTTTTTCTTTTAAGAAATCGGATTCACAATTATATTGGGGCTCACCATCTTTTTTTAATTTTTTAATTATGTAATGGAAACTAGAAAGTCCAACTAGAAAGAAGAATAAAAGGGAGCGGTTTGTGTTTCACTAAGGATAAGTTACGATTTTTTCACATAAAAACTACTCCACCTATACAAACTGTTTTTTTGTGTTAAATAAACTTGGAAACTACCCTGTAATGTAAAAAAACTCTATGTTTTTTTATGTTAAAAACTCTACATATAGGGTAAGACTAAAATTTTAAATATCAACGTGTTTAAAACCGAAAGTAAAACAAAAAGATGTTTTTTTGGAGAACTTTCGTACTGTTTAAAACAGAGAGATGTTGGAGTTCACGTAAAGAAGAATTTCAATATGATTGTGTATCCAATGTAACTAAATACTAAGAGGTTTAGTTTCTTTGCAAAACAATAAAGTTTAGTTTTAGATATATTTTTCACAATAATGACATGCATTCGCAACGGGAACTCCGTTGAAAACACTGACGTTTGTATATAGTTTTGTAAACTCTTGGATATAACTCATACACGTTGTATCGTTTTTTTTTTTGACAACGAACGGCTGATCTATTACTCAAACTTGAGGTGATCTGGGAATCCAGACCGGAATAAAACAACCAACATACATGAGATTTCGATAAAAGGATCAGACAGTTTTAGCTAAGTGATCGGACACAGCATTTAAAGATCGAGGTACATAAGAAATCTTAAAATCTGGGAAGCAAATCCTCAGCATTGAGATCCTCTCTAGTTCCGTCAAAAAGCTTGGCCATCCATGGAGATCCTTGAGTATTGCTAACAATTCCTTGCAGTCCGTCCCAAAGCTCTGACATGTCGAATGTTGAAGCATGTTCTCCATTGTCCACCGCAGCGCTTCTAGCTCAGAATGCAAAGCCGACTCCACTCTACTCACATTACGCATCCCCATCAGCTGACTATCTCCCATGCTATCCTTCTAGTCCCAACCACAACCGAAAAATTGATCTATAGAGGTCCAAGAACCATCTATCATACAAATATCTCGTAGGCTTATGGTCTGCCGATCAGTATCGCCGTCCTCTTGTGTAACGTTTTCTTTTCAATCATAACGTTTGGTATGTCCAATATAATAAATCCCATTTCCTCAAGTCTTTTTTTTTGGTTAAAGATGTTTTCGCAAGTCTTTGTTACATGATCAAATTTACATTCACCTTATCAATTTTTTGTCCCTTTTTTAAATCACTGGAATTACATTTTATTTTATTTTGCTTTATAAAAAAAGTAAAACACAATTGTATCCATATCTATTAACTTATGTGGAATATGCGGATTGAGGTGTAAAGGAAGAAATGACAAAGACGTACACCAATTTTACATATCTATACTAATTGATATTTTGTCCAGAAGAATGTGAAAACTATATTTTATGTCTTCGCATTTGCTTTATTAAGAACTCATATTTTAAGTACGTCTCTGACTAAGACTCTTTTGTAAAATAATGATAGTTCGTCGATGTCTCTCTAGCCTTGTTGTGTAGTACATTAATTATTTGACCAACATTTGCAATTAATAAATGAGTGTATTTAATGCCCATCTTTCTCCCCTTGAGAGTTTGTGCGGAGGCAGAATGTCATGTGCTTAAGAGCAACAATATTGGTGTCCCTTAAGACATCCCTTAGAGGGGGAGGGGGACCACGAAATGCGGGGACCGAGGAAGAAAGAGAAGGGAAAATCCCTTAACTAAGGGACGGCCCTTCCTCTTTCCCGACCATAAAAAAAAAAAAAAAAAAAACAGATCATGTCTCTTAGTTTAGGGACTTACTTTGATCCCACTGATAATGATGCCCTAATAACTCAATACTATTCCCTCCGTTTCAGAATATATGTCATTCTAGGCTTATTTTTTGTCACAAATTAAGTGTCGTTTTAGAGTTTCGAGGCAAAATTTATTAGTTTTATATAATATTCTATTTTTCTATTGGTTGAAAAGTGGTTAGGTGTATAGAAAATTGTGTTTTTATCTTGGAAATGTGTAAAATTAAATATTTTCTTAATTTGTGTACAAAAAGTTAGAATGACAAATAAAATGAAACGGATGGAGTAATACTTAATTTATACTTCCACATTAAGAACAACCGTCATGTGCTTAATAACTCATACTAATACTTAATTTATACTTCCACATTAAGAACAACCAGAGCTTGATTTACACGACCGAGCAAAGGTTTATTTTCATTTTTATGTATATACATATAGATATTTATTTATTTAATTATTTATATTATTTTAAAACACTTCAATTTTATAGTTTATTTGTTTTATTTAATTAAATATTTCAAACTCACATGTATTTTTTATATTTTATTATATATATATTGTGTTGGATTTGTGTTTAATTATTTGACAAATTATTATACGCAAAATTTTAAAAATTTGAAAATTATTTTATATTTTCTTCTCTATTATTAAATCTAATAAATAGATCTAATTTCAGTTTAAGTTATAGTAGTAACAAATAATTTTATTTTAATAATTGTTTTGAATTTTATGACAAATTTAAAATATTCATATATACCAATCTTTAAGCATTTAGTATGAGTTATTTATAGAAATGATAAAATAAATGACTGAATATTAAATAATATTTTGTTTTTTAATATGTTAAATTTGAAGGTATATTATTAGAACATAAGTTTTATGTAATGTAATTCAAACATATATGAATTTAAATTGAGATTTACATAATATAGAAATCTTCTTGGGGATGATTGGTTGAGTTTTAACTAGTGACTTTAGTTTTATTTTCTATCTACAACCATATAAATCATCAATCATGCTTTAAGTAGTTTTTAAAACTAAAATAAAAAATGGTTATAGGAGCCTTATTTTCTAAAGAAAAAAAAATATTGTTGTAGGATTGCAGTAGAATATCTTTATTTTTTCTATTTTTCCAATTTAATTTCTACAGCTACATCCAAAATTTCTACATACTAATTTCTACAGTAAAATTTCTACAGTTATAATCCAACCAATCGCCCCCCTTATCTATTAAAACCACATACATCTTATAAATGGAAAATATAGTATGTCAATATCAAATGGATCATTGCGTATATATAATGTAATTTTAATTTTTTATTTATTTGACATTATTAATACAGACAGATTTTTATACATTTTAACTTGTCATAAATTGTTATTACATAATAATATAATTTTAAATTCGTTACAATAAATTAATAATTTGAAATAATCAAATAGGTAACCCTTTTCAAAATATTTTTTATACGTTTTATACATTTTTCTACAGTTTGAAAAAAAAAACAAATATTTTTAAGTTTTATTTAGTTATACAATAGAATAGATATTTGTTTAGTATCATTTATATTTCCTGGTTGTGTTTAAAATATATAGTTTAGCATTCATAATTTTAGTATATAGAGATGTTTTATAAAAAATTACATTGTTATATTCAAATAATTTAGAATAATAATTACAAAATTAATTAATGCATTATTATATAAAAATATTTAAGTTGATTTGTAAGATTTTGTTCAATTTTTTTTAACAGAAATTATATAGTTAAAACAAAATTAAAACAATTTTATAGGTGAAGTTGTTATATGTGTTGATTTATAAGATTTGATATTTTAATGATGTCAATAAGTTAATAAGAAATAAATGAATAAGATTTTTTTTAAGGAAGATCCAATTTTCAAAAATATCACACATGAATAGAAGTTATGACTTCTCTTTCGATATAATAGATTGTTTCATACTGTTTTTATTATATCTTTTATATTTATTTTATCACATTTCTTATAGCTACTTCATTAATTCTATTTTTAACATAATAGGTCTTATCAAAGATACAATCTAATCCAGATGTTTACCCTACCAGTTCTCTGTTCACAAATATGGACCATTTATTTTGGCTGGTATTTCCGAAAAATGGATGATCATCATTTCGCATGGATACTATGGTACCTTTGGAAAGCCATAATTAGTAAGAAGTTTAGTAATTTGGATATTGATCCAAGAGATACTTTGAAACTTGCGGAAACGGAATCGACTCTATGGAATGAGGCTCAGTTGGTTCAGTTGGCATATACACAAAGAGTTCCGCACCAGAACCAGAGCGGGGATATTATGTCCATTCCAGGCCGGTGGTGTTTTACGGATGGTTCATGGAAAGTTAAGGAAGATTTCTCTAGACAAGGTTGGTATAGCACACTAGAAGGCTTTCAGGGATTAATGGGAGCAAGAAAGGTTAGGACAAGCATGTCGCCCCTACATTCGGAGGTGGAGGCGCTAATTTGGGGAATGGAATGTATGAGGAATTTGCGTCAATATCATGTCACTTTTGCAACGGATTGTTCTCAGCTGGTGAAAATGGTGTTGGAACCAGAAGAATGGCCGGCATTTACAAATTATTTGAAGGATATCATGACGCTAAAAGATAGTTTTCAGAACTCCAAAATCATTGTACCATGAATGCAGAATTCACATATGGATAGTCTAGCACGCAGTGCCAGGAAACAATCTTTTTTTATTGTTCACATGGATGCAAAGCTACCAGTTTGGTTTGTAGAGTCGATATGAATCTTTTGTTTGATGACAAAAAAAACATAATAGGTCGATAGCATTATTTATATGTTAAACATAATAACTCGATTTGTTAGAATAAAATTGTTTCATTGGGGACAAAAACTCAAAACGCAATAAGGAATTTTTTTTTTTATCAAAAAAAAAAAGTGTTTCATACTTCTACTCAATATGTTGGCTTGGGTTCCTCACAACATTAAATAAAGCTTCTTAGAAATCAACGTAATATTTCCTTCCATTTTGTTAGGATATCATTCAATAAAATTTCAGGCATATTAGAAGAATATATATATACCGTTTTCACAACCTAGTTTTTCAAAACCAATATCAGTTATATAACTGAATTTTTTTATTTATCAGTATCCAACCTATAAGGCGATAATATTCAGTACCGATCCTGACATGGGAAAGACTAGAAGCAATTTTCTAAAAATTGGTCATTTTTATAAGAACGTTTATATACTATAATAATAATTTTCTTATAAAAAATGTTAAATTTTTCAAGTATTTTTTAAGGGCCGGAAACGGTTGCTTGTAATGCTTCCCCTCAAGGCCGATACTGTAATATTAGTAGTGGAAAGTGAACACGCCAACACAAGACATGCCCCTACGATTCTTTTTTGTTTTGGGGGTTCAAGAAATGTCCGGAAGATTTGTTGGTCTATAAAGTACGATTGTTTTACGAATTTCATGTCTACACACACACACATATATATATATATATATATATATATATATGAAATTCCCTCATGTGCATACGGACTACGGAGGCATATATGAACGTAGGTGAGCATAGATTGACTTATCTTTTAAAACTTGAGGAAATCATGACTTGGGAAGATTTTGAACAAAAAAGAAAATCATGACTTCGGAAGATTATTCAATGAACTTTACGAATACTTTCGTCTTTTTCTAGCTTCATGACCACGTAATATCTTATTATTCGTGTACCTAGTAATATTTTTTCTTACGTTAAATATTTAAATTTACATAAAAAGTAAAAACTATTTTTATGTCGTCATTTGTTTTTCTAATATATATATATATCCTCAAGATAAAAATATCATATTGATATGGAAACATATTCCGTTAAACTAAATTACAAAACAATATTTGCTTATTTTTAAGTGGTTTCTTACTTATTTTTTCTGTTTTTAATTAATGTTATCCAGTTTATTTACTGTCTTTTCTAAATAATTTGACAATATTTATTATAGAAATATAAAAAAAGTTACCTATTTTAAGTGTTTTATTACATCTTTATATATATTTGATCATATTTCTTATATCAACTTTATTAATTGTATTTTTAACATAATAGGTCAATAGCATTATTTATATGTTAAACATAATAATTTGACATGTTTGAATAAAATCGCTTCATTCGGGACAAAAATTCAAAACGCAATAAAGATTTATTTATTTATTTACATAATCGATTAAGCATGAGTATTGATGTATTTGTTCAGATATATATCATTTCTTTCAGATATCGGATTTTTGGATTTTCAAATTAAAATTCATTCAGGCATTATAGGAACCTAAAAATATTGAGATAACTAAAATACAATTACTTATATAGTGGTATATCTAATATGTATAACACTAATGATAATAAAAAATTCAAAAATAAAAAATAATATCCATACGAAAGTACGGATCAAACTCTAGTTTATTTTAAAATTTATTGCTCCTTCCGTTTCATAATATATAATGTTTTGATTTGGTTCACAAAGATTAAGAAATTTACATTATTCTAAAAATAATTTTAAATATATTATTTTATAATCCCTCAACCAATTATAAAATACTGTAAATTTTGATTGATTAAATAGTTTCCAATAAAGTAAAAATTGACCTTAAAATCTTAAAACATAGCTTAAACCTCAAAATATATTATATTTGGAAACAATTTAAATTTTCTAAAACATCATATAATTAGGAAGGAGTATCATATTTTGTGATTTTAATTCCAAATACGAGTATCTTTTTGAGATAATATGTTTGTGATCTTGGGGACAGCAAAAAAACAGTAAATTTCGAGAGAACACTTTTGATGGGGTTGAGCATCATTGATGAATATACCATATCAAAATTTGTTAGTCTTAGATATTTTTCATCATGAAAATATTTTTAGAACCAAAAAACTACTGTGATTTCATTCTTTTTCTCATCATCAAATGATCATATACAATGGAGGAAAATTGACATTTGTTTTCCAAAAACAAAATTGAAATTTGTTTTCCAAAAACAAAATTGACATTTTACAAAATGATAATGGCAAATGGTAATATATATTGATCCAAATCAAAGGGTTTATGGGATGAGTTATTAACACTATCGAGCTTTTATACTTTTACTACACAATAAGTTAGTTTCAACTACCAAAGTAGTTTATCTCATCTACAACTAAATTATAAATGTATTTTTTTAACTAGTGGAACCTATCATTTTCTCTTTCCTTATTTTTTTTTCTTCTTCTATCATTGTTTTTTTTACTTTCTAACAAAAATAAATTTATAAATTTTATTATTTCTAAATTTTTCCAAACAAGAAAAAGAAGAAGACACAAAGATCTCAAAATATTTCAGATCTATTACATCAACAAGATTTAAATTTACACCATCTTTTTTTTTTCTATACAACTAACTTACATTTTTTATTGCTGATCTAAAGATCCAAAAAGTTAATGCAAAAATATCTGGGTTTTTTATTTTTTCTTCCCATATATGTGAAGCGGAGATACCTTGGAAGCGACCAATATGTGGCGGATCTTGTTTTATCATCACCATCAGATCATCTTCTTGGAGGTGCAAACATAGTCCTGACCGGTTCGAGCTTTTCTGACGCGGTTCAACTTCGTCGTGAAAGCTTGATGAGCAACAATGGCCACTTTTCGTTTTATTTCTCATCTGGTCCTCGATTTTTTTAGTATATTTATTTCTGTCCCAAAAATTTCTAAATTGCAAATATATCATTTGCAAATTGATTACTCACTTTTTAAATGTACATACCAGACCTTCCATGATTACATGAACGGGTCCTTGAACTTCTAGAATTTTTTTGTTCAGCTCTTAGCACTTGTACACCACAAATCTTTAATGTACACATGTACATAACTTTACAGCATGTTGAACATCTAACATGTATCTCAAATATATGTGTACATGTTGAAAGGACGTGTACATAGAAGGTGATTGAAAATATGTGGTGTCATATATATGGATTGAATGTTGATTACTCAAAATATCAAAATAAATATGTACATATGTACTTGAATCATGTCTCATTAATGATTCCAACCCCATAGCTCGAGCATATCAATTTTAAAAAATATTTGTTCTGTACACTATACCATGTACATAAATATTCTATTATTCACATGTACAATTATTCATATGTACATTAATTAACTTGTACAATAATATATGAATATCATATCATTTTATTATTTTTATTTACATAAACATTAAACATGTAAACTTTCCAATCTAGAGTAGTCCCAATCTAGAGAAAAAAATTATGTACACCGATTTATTTGTACATTTTTCAAGTTAAAATAATGATTTTAAAAGGTTTTAGTTAGTTTCTCAAAGAAGAAAGATAATCACATGTATACATTTAGAAATTATTCAAGTTGTCACGTAGGATAAAATTGAAAATTTGATACTTCATTTAGACCATTTATACTAGTCATCCATAATATATTGTCTCCAAAATTATTGAATTTCTTTTGAAATTTTTGGTTTGCTTCAGTGACATTTTCAAATAAAACATTTCGGGTATAAGCAAAAATAAAACAAAAGGGCAGGAACCAATGTTTCAAAATCTGAATATTTGTTTGGTTTGGATTGTGCAACTAAAAGTTTTGGAACAAATTCGTGGACAAACTTAAACAAAAAAAGAAGTTTAAAACAAATTAGAAAATAAATAAGAGTTAGAAGACTAGATGTATAAATAATAAAAAGTTCACCATTATTGTACCAGTGAAACTTTCTTTTCAATATGCGACTAAAGAAACAACAAACCTGGTGGCCACAATTCTAAGCCGGAGCTTATTGACCACGACGGTATAGTTATGTTAGAATGGAGTTCATGGTTTGAAGTTGTTGATAACAGAATTCTCGTTGAAAAAGGAATGGCGGTTGTTTAGAAGTGAACACAGAAAATAAAATATAAAAAAGAAGAAAGTAATTTTTAGATCTAGTTACTGGAAAATAAAAAATAAGATATAAAGTGAAATTGGTTATAATTTAACTAGTAAACAATTGACTTAGTTAGGAATTAAGGAAGAAGTGAGAAAAAAATGTCAAAGTAGAATAAACTGCCCTATACTATTAATAAAAACATAAAACTGTTTTTCAGTACAATTCTTTCTTATGGGATTCGTGATGCACAACGACAAATTGACAACAATCTGACATGGACAAGACCATCAAAAGGATTTATAAAATATAACTATAATTTGGTTCACCTCCCAACAGTCGGACCACTTCTAAATTAGGTTGGATTACTTGAAATCAAGGCTTACTTAGGTTCTGAACAAGCAAAAGGCGAGATAAAAGTACTTTAGAAGTGAATTTAAAATTCCAATAACTGCAATGCAAAATTACTGGTGAAGAGGTTAGAAAAAAGTACTCCTAAAGTTGATCTAATCAAAATTAACCTTAAACTTTGGGATTTTAGTTTGGATCCCTAAAGTTTGGTATTGGATATAAACCGTTTTGAAAATATTCACTTTATAATGGGTACCAAGTATCAGTTCATGGTGCTTATACTTCAATTTACCATTTCTACGCCCGCATGTAACAGTAGTGTTTTAGTGACTACTTTCGTATCACGTTCTTATAATATTCAGAAATTAAGAAAACAAAATAATAGCAATTAATATATTAAACAAAAATGTGTATTACTTTTTTAGTAAAAAAAAGTGTTAAGCTGTAAAAGGAACTAGGTTGGACGGGTCTTTGTTTTTATGGTATATATAAACATTTTAAAAATTACAATTTAATGGTTTTAATTTTACTAAGTAATAGTATACTGTTTAAACATTGTATTTCATCACTGTATTGTGTAACAAAAGCGTTGTAAAATGTTGTGACCCGTAAACATTTTAGTAATAGTTTATAAAGTTTTTTAGACTAAATTTGGCCCAAAGTTATATACACTAAACTATTTAGTCAAATTTTTAAGTTAATATTTAATGAAGAATTGGAAAGTTAGTACTCCCTCCATTTCGAATTAGATGTCATTCTACAGAAAAAATTTTGTTTCAAAACAAGTGTCGTTTTAAAGTTTCGAGGCAAAGTTTATTAGGTTTATATGATATTCTATTTTTCTGTTGGTTGAAAAGTAGTTAGGTGTATAGGTAATTGTGTTTTTATCTTAAAAATATGTAAAATTAAATGTAACTTTAATCTGTGTGCAAAAATCTAGAATGACAACCAAAGTGAAACGGAGGGAGTATATCTCTGTTAAAAACTTATAACAACAGTCGATATAAATTATATAAATAAAATATATATTATTCTTGATTTATTCTAAATATATTTAAAACATGAATAAATATATGTATAACTAATTTGCAGAAAAAAAATAATATCAATGATAAAAAATGCAAAAACAATAATAATGATACTTTGGATGCATAAATCTTTAGTTTAATAAATAAGTACATTAGATTTGTATGCTATCTATATTTCTAATCAAACTTTAAAAAAAAATTTATTCATGTTTTCAAACATTTTATTTTTGTACTCAACTTTAATACTATAGATGATTGATATGGAGTAAAGATAAACCAAAGTTTAGACGGCAACTAAAGGCGAAGATAATCATCGACTCATCATCATACAATATGGGTTGCTAACGAAAAAGAAAAGTGTTTTAATTTTTCTTTTCAACCATCACTTAAAAATGATAATTATATTAATTCCTTATTATTATTATTTCAAACCCTATAACAATTAAAAATATTACTACATCAATGCCTCTTTATAATAATTAAGCCGAACCTCAACATTTCTAACTCCCTCCTCCCAAGAAAAAGTGTGGAAGATGATGAACTCTTCTCTTCTAACTCCTTCTTCATCTTCTTCCCATGTCCAAACTCCAGCGACGACCTTTGACCATGAAGATTTCCTCGACCAAATCTTTGCTTCCTCCCCTTGGCCCTCCGACGAAGCTCATCCTCCGCCGCCTCCGTCCTCTGATGGCTTCGTCGACTCTAGGCATCAACAGATCATGATGATGCCTTTGTCGTCTCATCATCAAAACGAGGTCGTTGATGGCTCCTCCGTCCACGCTCTTTACACTGGCTTCTCTGCTGGCGGATCTCTCCCTTTCCACATCCCTCAGGTATAAAACCTAACAAATCTCTTTCTCCGCTTCCTTGTTGGTGGAAGTTTAAAACCTTAATATATTGATCATATTTTATAGGGATCAGGAGGTGGGCTAATTAATCAGCAAGGACAAACCCTAACGCAAAACCAACCGCAGGGAAGTGCGTCTACAGCTACTGGCGGTACGGCGGCGGCTCCACCGCAGAGTAGGACTAAAGTCAGAGCTAGAAGAGGCCAAGCAACTGATCCTCACAGTATCGCCGAAAGGGTTTGTTTTTTGTTTTTTTTTTTAATTATTATTCGAAATGCATTTCGTTTAAGCAAAAATAAAAGAATGAAAAGAAATGTTTTCCGTTGCACTAACTCGTATCAGTTACCGAGAAAAGTGTGGAAATTATTAATTCTACCTTTTGAAAAGAGAAGTGTTAAACTTTTTGGACTATTTTCTGAAAGTTATGGAAAAATGTTTTTATGGGGCAGTTACGACGAGAGAGAATTGCGGAGAGAATGAAAGGTCTTCAAGAACTCGTTCCTAACGGCAATAAGGTAGTTAATTGAATTCATTTTTCAGTTTTTTTTTTTCAAATATATTTAAACGGATCATTGAACTTTACATCGTTTATAATCAACATCTGGAAGATTGATCAGGAATTGGAGTTGTTCACGGCTTCGATAGATTGTTTGCCATGTCAACTAGAACTCTTTATTATTTTCATAAGTTACTATTTATCGACCAAAACTCAAGAGTTGATAAGTAAAATTTCATACTTTGTGTTGTACTCATATAATGGTGGTTGATTCGCCTCTCTATATAACATATCTATCAAATCATTAAACACTGATTAGCTAACTAATTGCGCTACAATAATATAGTTAAGTTAACTAATGCAGTAATTAATGGTTGGGATCTCTGTTCTGACAGATTATTTTTGTATATTTATTTACATAATAATTAACAGACGGACAAGGCATCGATGCTCGATGAAATTATAGATTATGTCAAGTTCTTACAGCTCCAAGTCAAGGTGAATCTCACAGTCTCTCAAACGTTTCTTACAGTTGTTAAAGCAAGTCGTAGTTTCTTACATACCAAATTATGTTTCAATTTATTATATTTATTGAAGATTCTTCATTTGCCTTGACATAGTACACAAAAAGAAAAGCTGGTATATTAGTACAATATCGATATTCCAATTAATCAAATATATATGGGCCTCTGCAACTAAATTCCCTATGCTCCCTCTCTATTATTTTTTTTCTGGATTGTCTACTCTCATTTTATAATGCATATTTATTTATATAATAGTGGACCGGTGTACTTAATAATCCTGCTTTGATTTTAATTATTGCGTTTTAGGTACTGAGCATGAGCAGATTGGGTGGTGGTGCTTCCGTTCCTTCTCAAATCTCTGAGGTAATCAATTCTATTATTTCTTCTCCATTGTTTTATAAACTCCAATAATTTATATCAAAGTTAACGGATAAAATAATGAAACCATATCAATTTCAACTAAATTGCATTTGCTATATGAATAATGAAGTTATAATGTTATATTATATGCAATCTGCGTTACAAAATTTCATGCATGTCAATTATAGATAAATCTTGCAAGAAGTTCAAATGAAATAGACATCTATAAAGATTCCAAGACAAATTCCAACATTTTAAAACTCTAAGATAGAGAAAAGAGAGAGCACGCGTGCCGACTATTACTACTTAGGGTTTCGCTTTCTTGTCTTTATCTTTTGTCTTTTCTTTTTTAAGAATGTTTTTATTTTTTATTTTTAGGCAGATGGGTCCCACGGGAACGCAGCCTCTGGCGGGGGTAATCAGGCGACGGGAAACTCCAACGACAGCTTGACGATGACGGAGCATCAAGTAGCGAAGCTGATGGAAGAAGACATGGGCTCGGCGATGCAATACCTTCAAGGGAAAGGCCTTTGTCTAATGCCTATCTCTTTAGCCACAGCCATCTCAACTGCCACGTGTCACTCGCGTAACCCTTTGATCTCTGGAGCTGCCGGCGTCGGAGGTCGTTCTTCTTCTCCCAATCTTTCCGGCATGACGACACAGTCAACGGTGAAGTTAAATGGTAACGGCGTGACTGAGGGATTGTTGCCTATCTCCGTTAAAGAGGCTGTATTGGTTTCCAAGCCGTGATAACGTCTTCTTTATTTCTTGGGGTTAGGCAAAGATACCAAAAAGTGGGATGGACTGGGGATGAAAGTAAGCCAACTTTTGGTCAAAGTCTACGAACAATAAGGTTGAGATCTTTGATATGTTTTTTTCTATACGACGCCGTATTTCTCGTAGAGTTTTGGTACAAAACCACTCAGGCACATTTCTTTTTTTTTTTTTTTTTTTTTTTTTTTTTTTTTTTTTTTTTTTTCACTCAGGCATGAAATGTGCCATGAAATGTGCTCAGGCACATTTCATTTTCTTATCTTTTTAAAAATATGTATGCAATGTTTTTTTTATTACATAATAAAGTTGGTTTCGGTGATCCTAATATCATTGGTTAGGAAAAGTATATATTATTGGGTTGATTTTTGTAATGTATTATGAGATGAAGATCAGAATGTACGATCTCTTTTATCTCAAAATAGCCAAACCAAAACTTTCGAGCTTATTTTGGTCTGTGTCTAGGTAAGGATGTAAAACGGGCTACTCTGTTTAGCCTCGATGCATCATGTTAAAAGCTGTTTGTTTAGCCAAGGTTTGCCAAAGAATGGCTAAAACTAAAAAAAATAAAGATGCTAATGGTTGACATTCCAGAGAAACAACAATGAGTGAATTTAATCTTTTTAACTTTTTTTGAAACTAATTATCATGTATGTTTGTATGTTGAATTTGTATTTATTTTATATTTTAATTAGATCTACATAATAGTAGAAAATGATTAAATAGGAATTCTTCATCCATCTTATGTTCATTGTCTCAACTAGATTGGACATCTATCTCGGATGTTAGACCTTTATCACCTCATTTTTTAAGACTTTTGCATTCTAACATATCTTTATCCCTTCAAATTTTAAGGGAGTAAACAGTACACTGATATCACTCAAATTACCATAAGAAGTGAATTATTCTCTCAAATAAGAGATTCAGTTGATCAACTTAGGGATAGAATCCACAAGGAACTAAGGAACACAAAAGATATAATCCTTAATGATTATGTTAGGTTGATTTAGTGTAAAAGTAAATTGCAGTTGTGAGCAATGATGAGTTGCTCAAGAGAATTGGTTTAGGTTTTAAACAATAAAAGAAAGTATTTAGTTTCAAGGTTGCTATTCAGATAATCAGGATTATAATGCTATAGATGTCTTAATAAGTTGCTTGCAAGATATTAAAGAACTTCAACTCTTAGATAAGTCTATTAGCAATCGCTATTTAGACTCGTCCATTGATCTGACTGCCGGCAATATCGACCGATGTTTTGACAGCGATATCGGGCGATATAGGTAGTCGTCGATCGATTACTCTATAGGAGTATCGATCGATATAGCTTCAGATCGAACTGAATATGTGTTCACCAAGATCATAGACCGGCTCTCGCTCGTCCCTACAGGACCTTAGTTTATGCTTGATGATTTCAGGATGATGATTGACAAGTCAAATCATTCCAGGATCATACTCTAGTTAGCTACTCTAGAGTAAGCATTAGGGTTCATCAGGATAATGAATATCACAACTCAACACTCCATAGTTGAGGCTAATCCCTCATAACTATTTGAACCCCAAATCTAACAAGTGAATCTACTCAGACATGGCTAAGTGATTCATAGCATCAAGGTAATAATAGAAATTCATAAGATTAGAAGATTGAACACTTGGTTCCTTTGAACAACAAATCTCTTTGTGTGTTCTTCTAAATCTAGAACTCTATAACCTTATGATGAAAATGAGAATAAGATGAAAAGAATACTTTTATAAATCAAATAACTATGAGTATTAAGAAGCATAAAAAAGGCAGAAAAGAAAAGCACACTCTGCCAAAACAAATAGGCATAACTATAAATATGAGTTCTATTGGGTTAAAAACTCGTCAAGGGCAATCTTGTAATATTGAGAGAACTTGGGCTTCAACTCGGCTGAGTCAAACTTATTCTTCACGCTTGATATCGATCGATGGTACAAGGCGTACATCGATCGATGAAGTATCTCGATTCGTCATCTTCTACGGAAGCGTCGTCGATCGATTACATAGGATGTGTATCGATATGTATATCTGGATATCGACCTTCTTGTCTGATCTTCATAGTCATCTCGGGAAAACTCTCTTTTAAGCTCCATAAGGGCACCTAAATCATCACTTTACTCCAAAATGCTCCTGAACCAGAAAACATACCTAATAATCTCCAAAACATATATATATATATATATATATATATATATATATATATATATATATATATATATATATTGTAAAATCATCTTAATACCATGGTTAAAAGTGGGTCAAAACCATGGTAGATCAACTCCCCCAGACTTAACCTTTTACTTGTCCTCAAGCAAACACAATAGTTAGTCTTTGGAAGAAGTTTTAGAAAAACAGCAGGGACTCAATCAAATCTTAACTTAAGATCATCACTTCTACTTTGTTGCAAGCTACATCTCATATCTATTAACTACAGAAGTATTGTGGGAGTCGATTTCACCCTACTGTCAAATAAATCGTAAATAAGGAAACTTCGGGAAAACCCTAAGTTTCCAGAGGAACCGGCTATCTGCGAGAACCGCACAACAAAGATTAAGATGACTAAAACACTTAGAATAAAAACGAAAATAAGAGAGGTTTGAAAGCAAGAAGGTTCTTATTCCGAATCTGCGTTGAAC
>CAKOAT010164044.1:52803-64725 GCA_932364175.1 Eruca vesicaria subsp. sativa | reverse complement strand
AGATCGCCAGCAGGCGATCTAGTCGGGAACCTTCTAGTTCGCCTGCTGGCGATCTAAGCCAGCTCGGCTTAGTTCGCCAGCAGGCGAACTAGTCGTGACTAGTTCGCGTTCTGCGGCGGTTTCGGTTTTTCGCGGTTTTGCAAAACGAGTTCTCGAGTTTTATAAAACGATCTTCGAGTTTTATGAAACGATCTTCGAGCTTTTATAAAACGATCTCTCGAGTTTTATAAAACGATCTTCGAGTTTTTATAAAACGATCTCTTGAGTTTTATAAAACGATCCCTCGAGTTTTATAAAACGATCTCTCGAGTTTTATAAAACGATCTTCGAGTTTTTATAAAACGATCTTCGAGTTTTATAAAACGATCTTCGAGTTTTTATAAAACGATCTCTTGAGTTTTATAAAACGATCTCTCGAGTTTTATAAAACGATCTCTCGAGTTTTATAAAACGATCTCTCGAGTTTTATAAAACGATCTTCGAGTTTTTATAAAACGATCTCTCGAGTTTTATAAAACGATCTCTCGAGTTTTATAAAACGACCTTCGAGTTTTTATAAAACGACCTTCGAGTTTTTATAAAACGATCTTTCGAGTTTTATAAAATGATCTTCGAGTTTTTATAAAACGATCTCTCGAGTTTTATAAAATGATCTCTCGAGTTTTATAAAACGATCTCTCGAGTCTTATAAAACGATCTTCGAGTTTTATAAAATGATCTCTCGAGTTTTATAAAACGATCTTCGAGTTTTATAAAATGATTCTCGAGATTCATAAAACTGTTGCGTTTACGCGTTTGCGGAGAATTTTGGCTATTGATTCCGTCGTACCGATTTTGACCCCAACAAGTATATTATACCATATCCTAGCTTAGCAACCAAATTCATCTAGCCAATCAACTTAGCAATGATGTTTGTCTATCCCCTCTACTGATTTCATTTATGCATAAAATAAAAGTGTAGGCTTTACCTTGGGAGTATCGATCAAGGAACACTTGGATTCAACTCAAGCAAGTTTCAGGCATTCTCGTTCTGGTTTCTTTTCTCCCTATATCTCCCTTCTCTGAATCCCAAATTTTTCTTTTTCTTTTATATCAATCCTAATGAACAACAAATAATCATCTTATTGATCTTTCTACTTTTTGTAGCTTTTCTGACAAAGTGTAGGCAAATAGTGGGGTCATGGGTAATGTACCTCTCCCTCGCTTCCACAATGTGTGATCATTCCTTTGAATTAGAATAGTGGGGTCATGGGTAATGTACCTCTCCCTCTACCTCTCAGGAAATCATCTCAATCTTTTATTTTTCTCTTTTTGGGATGCCAAAGGAAGGAGAGAAGGAAACCAAAATTATCAAGACTTATACCTTCCAGACTTGCAGGAGGATTCCGATCCCTTGTATACCAAGCCCCAAGACAAGCAATAGATGTCAGGTTAGGTTGGAAATCAGCTTTGGTTCTTCCTAACAATCATGAAAAGTGTTGTCATAGGTGACCGGTGATCCACTTTAGCATCTATAGTATTTTCTGCAGTAAACAATTCTAAGAATGGTGCTAAAGAATGGTTAGATAAAAAGTAAAAAATTGTGTCCTCTTCTTGACTTAATAAAGTCAATTTTGAAAACATTTAATGAGATCAAAAGGTAAAGTAGCATCAGTAATCTCCACTCCCCCAGACTTAAATCATACACTATCCTCAGTGTATAACTAGTCGGAGTTAGGGCATAAATAAATAATGTATAACTGATATCGAAAATTGTAAACAATATACCTGACCGGAATTCGTATCGATCGATGGTGAGTCGCCTTCATCGATCGTCATGGATAGGTCAATGTCGAGCGATGTCGACAGGATCGTATCGGTCGATAGAGGTATTGATCGTGTAGTATCTCTTCTAAAACTAATAAAACGAAAGTAAAAATTTAAAATAATATAAAACTAAGTAAGAAAATACCTAATAGTGGGTTGCCTCCCACTCAGCGCTTAGTTAAAGTCATTTTAGCTTGACTATGGAGGTATGGTGGCTAGTGAGGTAAGTTGCAGGTACTTGTTGGGAAACAAGTATCCTCCTTGTCTTGTGATTATCCAAACCATGAAGTTAAAATGCTTCTTGTGGCTTCCTCTCTTCTGGTCATACTAGCTTTCAACCCTTGGACCTCATCTTGGATTCTTTGTAGCCACTCCTCAAGGCTCGCAATGATGAACTCATGTTGTCCAATCTTGTTGTAGGTTTGTTCTAGATCAATACTCAGCTGGATGATGTCGAGGTCTTGGATGGTTTTCACATGGGAAGAGGCCTTATCGCCCGATTTTTGGTGTAGTTTTGTCGGTCGATTTGAAAGGATGCCTATCGGTCGATCGATGCGGATGGTGCAGGTCAGTTTGTGAGCTGGCTCTGAATGTTTTTTTATCTCTTTCTGAATTCCTTATGTTGTGAATTCCAATCCTTGAACGTCACTCTGTACTGGGAACCACATCTTGTCGAGTAATTTGTATGCTTCATCTCCACAGGCTTCAATAACTTTGTAGATATCTCATGTTATTTCCTCAAGTTCTTCTCTGGTACAGAACTCTAGTGCTCTAATATCGGTCGATGTGCAGGGTGGGTCATCGATCGATAGCTGTTTCTGAGATTTCAGTTCTTCGCGAAGCACATTCACTTCTTCTTGCAGGGCGTCCCTCTCTTTGCGAACTGGTTTATTGGCAGTTTGAAGCCAATGTAATTCTCCTTGAAGTGATGCTGTGGTTCTTTCATGTTCAAATTGCAGTGATGCCATTTCCCAGTTATGTTCACCAACTCTTCCATTGATCATGTGCGTGACCTCTGCTTGTGTGTAGAGCTTGCAAACTGGAACTCCTTTAGCAAACTGTTCAGCGTGTTCTAGTAAACATAAACAAGGGTGCTCCATCAGTGAGGCTCTATTCAGCAATTTTCCCATATCTTCTTTGGAAACATGGATGATATCTCCATCTACTCCTCTTGCGAAACCATGTTCATCTCTGTAGATTCCATATTCGTCTTTCTTTTCCCACAAGAATCGACGAATCCCGAATTTGAAAGCTCGTTTCCCAAATTCCCGATGTATATCGTTTAATGTGAGTCTCCACGTATCAATCGATGCTTGTTGAAATTCTGGATATGCTGAGTTGAGATGAATGTTTGTTGCTGGTGCTGATCTTCGTATGGATGGGTTGGGTTGCTGCGCGAAGGGGCTGACTGATCCATTTGTCATCTGAAGAATGTCTGCAACATCTTCTTTGGAGATTGGAATGATCCTTCCATCCATTACTCGTGCATGGCCATCTGGATCCCTGAAAATACCAAACTCATCCGGAATTAGTAAGGTAAAATCGAAGTTATGTGTTTGTACCTCGGATGGTGTAATGGTATGATCGGTTGATAGTATGGCATGTGCATTGGTTGATTGGTTGAGGAGCGTGTCGATCGATTGATGTTGATTCGTGTCGGTCGATACGTCTGCTTCTGGTGTGGTTGCATGTGTTAGTGGTGCTGTATCCGCTGCGAAACTCTCGTGGTAATTGGTTGCCCAAATTCCAATTGAGTAGTCTCCCTCTTGTGTATCATCTTCATGTGGGACGTAGATTGGTATACAGTAGGGGTTGTCGCTCGGTGGTTGGAAACGTCTTTTGAGCAATCTTGGTTGGTGCATATCGGTCGATGGAGAGTAGTCTCTATCGATCGATGCTTTGAAGATGAAGGACGGTAGAGGAGGTCTTTCTTCATATTCCCGAAGAAATCTGTACTATGTGGCTTGTTCCTCTGCATAATCGTCATCATACTCCTCCTGAGTAGTGATGTTAGCCTTTCTGGGATGTAATGATCATTCTCCCAATCATCTACGTTAAAGTCGCCGTTTAAAAACTCCTCTTCGATCTCTTGGAATAGCCTGTCGATCGATGATCAGGTATGCTCGTCGGTCGACTCCGGTTGACTGGTATTGGTCGATGGAAGAAGGCTGCCGTCGGTCGAAACGTCTTGCTCTGTCTCGTACTCGGCCATTGAATAATACTCGTGGGAACAGAAATAAGCTGCTACGAGTGCTGAGCTCTCTGTCCTTGGAATCTTGATGACTTGGACCGGATTGTAGTGCATGGTATGGTCAATTAGGGTTAGGCAGAGCTTATTGGATTTCAGGTCACAAACAACTCTAACTGTTGCTAAGAAGGCTCTTCCAAGCAGTGAAGATGTCTTGAAGTTGAGCTTGTTGTCCAGAACGTGGAAGTCTGTAGGAATTAGGGCATCTCCAATCTGTACCTCAAGATTTCGAACTATGCCTCCAGAGTTATGCTGAGAACAATCCACGAAGATGAAAGATTCTTCAGTAGGCTCTATCTTCAGACCTAGATGGTCTGCCATGATCTTAGGTAGGATACTAACTCCAGATCATGTGTCACAGAGAGCACGAGGGAACTCAACACCTCTTATTGAACATGGTATTGTGAACTTCCCTGGATCGCTCTTCTTCTTCAATGTGATCTTCTTCTTTAGACTGTCTCTGACTTGGTGAAACATTCTCTTGATGTCTTCTTCTGTCTCATTGGTTTCTCTGAAAAACATCCACAATCTGTGTGAAAAGTAGACTTCTTCAAAGGGTTTATCTTTAGGTATTCTCAGAACTCTCTTTCTGAAGCTTGACAATTCATTCTCATTAGCTTCCCTTTTATAAGGCTTGGGAATCTTCTCTTTCTTTTTTCTGAGAACTCTTCCATGATTTTCTGTTTCTATCTCCATGGGCTCAAAGATATCTGTGGGTCTCTTCATGATGGCGGTGGGAAGGTTCTTGGGCGTTTTAGACTGCTCCCGGAGTGCATTAAGTCGTGTAACGTCTATCTTTGGAAGTTTTATTTGACGTTGGGGTACTGTATATCGGGCGACAACTGGAGTATGTCGGTCGATATCTCTAGCTTTGTATCGATCGATGGGTAAGTCTGTCTATTGATCGATAGGTGGAGTGTTGATTCTGAAAGGGACGGGTGGATATGGGTGTCGTGCTGCGAAGGCTTCATGTGACATAAGCTTGACGGCACTGCACTCGTGAGGGGTTTCCTCGAAATCCATCGATCGATACTCGTCAAAGTCTATCGATCTCTGCACTAGGGGCGGTATCGAGCGATTCTGGTTAGAAGGTGTTGATCGATACGTGTCGAATCCGATGTATGTTTCCCTCTCATCGTCAGAATTTTGCAGCATCTCATGCTTCACCTATTGCCAAAAGTTATCATCCAAGATGGCATGCACATGGTGGTTAGTAGCAAACTCTCCCATCCCTTTTGCTAAAGCTTCTTGCTTCCTTAGTGCTTCTCCTGTCTGAACCACCTGAGTCTCTATTTTCTTCACATAGGTGCTTAAGGCATCAAGCTTTGTGTTGAGGTTGGTGTAGACAGAGTCGATCTTTCCATTGAAGTCCATCTGAAGTTCCTGCTGACTCTCAAGAACCTTCTCTAGCATCTCTTCTAGTTTACTGTCTTGGGTGGGTGGGGGTGGATTTGAGTAGAATGAGTTTCCATAACTCCTGTTGTTGTTGAGGTTGCTGCTGCTGTAGTTGGTAGGCTTCTGTGAATCCTGGTTGAAGTTTCTTTTCTGTCCTGCGAAGTTTTTGTATCCTCCTTGGTTACCAGACCTCTGAAATCCAGCTCTACTGATCCAGTTCACATCTTCTTCTGTGTATTCCTCTTCAACAGTAGTTTCTGAATCCTCCACTGAGCAAATTTGTTTGTTTAGTAACTTCTGAACATTATCCAGTTGTTCTTGCACTTCATTAATCTGTTCATTCCCAAGGAATGATGTAGCTTTTGTCTTTACAGTGTTCTTTGTGTTGTTGCTTGAAGCTAGGTTATCAATTAACTTCACAGCTTCTTGCGGATTCCTGGTGGTGAAGTTGCCTTCACTAGCTGTGTCTAGAGCCATCTGATACTTCAAAGTGATGCCTCTATAGAAGGTGCAGAGCAGTTGCACTTTGTTGAATCCATAGTGTGGAAAATCTTTCTGGTAGGATTTGAATCTATTCCATGTATCTTTAAATGATTCTCCAGGGTCCTGAGTAAATGTAGCAATTTTCCTCCTTTATTCTTCAGCGCGTGAGTCATCAAAGAAGTTACGCAGGAATGCGATTTTGATGTCGCTCCAGGTTGTGAGAGAACCTGGTGGTAGTTGTCTCAGCCACTGCAAAGCTTCTCCAGATAGAGAGTATTTAAAAAGCTTGCAGAGAAGATAGTCTTGAGGGACTCCATTGGCTTTTATGAAAGTTATTAGATCCTCGAACCTCTCCAAATGGTCCATAGGATGCTCATGGGACAACCCACAGAAGGGTATTTGTCCTACAAGTGTGTAGTACTGTGGCTTGAGCTCAAAATCTCTTCTCTGAATAGCAGGAGGGCGGATGGCTGATCGGTTGGTATAGAACTGATCCGGACGGTTGTAGTCAGCCAAAGTTCTAGCTCTGTAAGCCTCCTCTACAGGTTGAATGAGGTCTGTAGGTGCAGTTTCTTTCTGAGCATTCAGCTTCTGACCTGCTGCATTACGCAGGTGACCATCTTGATCACGCAAGTCTCCATTCTCATCAGTAGTGAGAATAATAGTCGCTACCATGTCTCGTCGGTAAGTATCGATCGATTTAAGATGAAGTATATCGATCGATGTCGGATGAAAAATTTCGGTCGACGAACAGTTGTTGATGTCGATCGATGGATAGGTGCGAGTATCAGTCGACGAAGAAGGTGTCTCGGTCGACTGTGGTAAGCGAGTGTCGGTCGACGAACAGTTGTCGATGTCGATCGAGGCGGAACGTAAGTCTCTGTGGATGCTACGTTCCAAACTGTGGGGGTCTTCTGAGTACACAAGTTGGTTGTTCTTGTTGATTCTAATACTGCTGGGCATGTACCTGAAAAAGACAAGAATTTTTTTGTGTGTCAGAAGATGATTAACCAGTAACAAGTAACCAAGACCAAATCAGATTAAATCTAATGGCGATCAAAGTTCCCCGGCAACGGCTCCAAATTTGATACCACTCAAATTACCCTAAGGAGTGAATTACTCTCTCAAATAAGAGGTTCAGTTGTAGTACTTAGAGATCGAATCCACAAGGAACTAAAGAACACAAAAGATATAATCCTTAGTGATTATGCTAGGTTGATTTAGTTTAAAAGTAAATTGTAGTTGTGAGCAATGATGAGTTGCTCAAGAGAATTGGTTTAGGTTTTAAACAATAAAAGAAAGTAGTTAGTTTCAAGGTTGCTATTCAGATAATCAGGATTATAATGCTACAGATGTCTTAATAAGTTGCTTGCAAGATATTAAAGAGCTTCAACTCTTATATAAGTCTATTAGCAAACGCTATTTAGACTCTTCCATTGATCTGACTGCCGGCAATATCGACCGATGTTTTGACAGCGATATCGGACGATATAGGTAGCCGTCGATCGATTACTCTATAGGAGTATCGATCGATATAGCTTCAGATCCAATTGAATATGTGTTCACCAAGATCATAGACCGGCTCTCGCTCGTCCATAGAGGACCTCAGCTTATGCTAGATGATTTCAGGATGATGATTGACAAATCATTCCAGGATCATACTCTAGTTAACTACTCTAGAGTAAGCATTATGGTTCATCAGGAAAATGAATATCACAACTCAACACTCTATAGTTGGGGCTAATCCCTCATAACTATTTGAACCCCAAATCTAACAAGTGAATCTACTCAGACATGACTAAGTGATTCATAGCATCAAGGTAATAATAAAAATTCATAAGATTAGAAAATTGAACACTTGGTTCCTTTGAACAACAAATCTCTTTGTGTGTTCTTCTAAATCTTGAACTCTATAACCTTATGATGAAAATGAGAATAAGATGAAAAGGATACTTTTATAAATCAAAGAACTATGAGTATTAAGAAGCATAAAAAGACAGAAAAGAAAAGCACACTCTGCCAAAACACATATGCATAACTATAAATATGAGTTTCATTAGGTTAAAAACTCGTTAAGGGTAATCATGTAATATTGAGATAATTTGGGCTTCAAGTCGGTTGAGTCAAACTTATTCTTCCCGCTTAATATCGATCGATGGTACAAGACGTACATCGATCGATGGAGTATCTCGATTCATCATCTTCTACGGAAGCGTCGTCGATCGATTACACATGATGTGTATACTTTACTTCGTTCGGATGATTATATTTTAGTTTAATACTTTACGTTTGTTTATATTTAAGTCATTTTTATTTAATATCAAAAATATATATATAAATATATGAATATATATTTTTAATAAAGACTTTCAAATTAAGAAAAAACATAAAATATCACAAGATAAGATGATATCGATGAGTCTTATAGTTTGATAAAGTTTGCATGAAATAAGCTTTATGAATCATTGAATCCCAACCTATGAAACAACAAAGGAAAAGACTAGAATAACTAATAAAACAATGAAAGACAATATCTATCAAATATATTTTGTGATGTTAGTATTGTTGATATTATCATTTCTTTATATTGTGTTTTATTTAATGATAAATTTTGTCACATCTTCGTATGCATCTAAATTAAATTTAATATTAATATATTTTTATATTATTATTAAAAATCATAAGTATGTGTTATAATAAAAAAAAATTAATTGTAAATATCTTATGTTTTTTAAAAAAAATTGTTACATTCTTACTATAATAGAGTCTCTTATTAATATGGTAAGTTGAACACCAAAGATAATTATTTTTCTCATATAAATTTTGAATTCACTGAAACATTTTTTATAATAATTTTTAAAATAATTAAAAAGGTGAATCATAGATTTATAATAAAAAATATTATTTACAATTTGGTAGGCATAATAAAAACATGATATTGTTTATTACTATTTAGAAATATAAATGACTGAATATTTCATATGGCATTATCTTTATTGATTAAATAAAACGTATTGTCCAAATAAAAAATAAGAATAAATAAATAAATATTACTAAGGAATTTTAAAATTAAATGTATCATATATAATCAAATTATTAAATATTTATTCAACTTTATTGTATATTTTTATTAAAAACCTTTTTGTTTTATTTATTAGATTTTAGAATTTATTTACAATAGATTACTTTATACATATAACATGTTAACATAAATTTTTAATATAACTTTAGATTACAAAATATTATCCACCAAAATTATTTTTCATGCATAACAACTAGACTTGATAATATGAAAATTAAATATATTTCTACATCCAATTTTTTATAATATTAAATGACAAATACTATTTCATATTTCTTTAAATTAACTTTATGTAAAATTAAATTATTTAGAAGCAAAACCAATATATATATATATATATATATATATATATATATATATATATATATATATATATATATAGATGTTGGGGTCAAAATCGGTACGACGGAATCAACGGCCGAAACTCCCCGCAGAAATATAAAAGGAATCGTTTTGTAAACCCCGAAGAATCGTTTTATAAAACTCGAGGATCGTTTTACAAAACTCGAGGACCATTTTATAAAACTCAAGAATCGTTTTATAAAACCCGAGGATCATTTTATAAAACTCGAGAATCGTTTTATAAAACTCGAGGATCGTTTTATAAAATTCGAGAATCGTTTTATAAAACTCAAAGAATCGTTTTATAAAACTCGAGAATCGTTTTATAAAACTAGAAGAATTGTTTTATAAAACTCGAGAATCGTTTTATAAAACTCGAGGATCAGTTTATAAAAATCGAGAAGCCGTTTTATAAAACTCGAAGATCGTTTTATAAAACTCGAAGATCGTTTTATAAAACTCGAGAAGCCATTTTATAAAACTCGAGAAGCCATTTTATAAAACTCGAAGATCGTTTTATAAAACTCGAGGATCGTTTTATAAAACTCGAAGATCGTTTTATAAAACTCGAGGATCGTTTTATAAAACTCGAGAATCGTTTTATAAAACTCGAGGTTCATTTTATAAAACTCGAGAAGCCGTTTTATAAAACTCGAAGATCGTTTTATAAAACTTGGGGATCGTTTTATAAAACTCGAGAAGCTGTTTTATAAAACTCGAAGATCATTTTATAAAACTCGAGAAGCTGTTTTATAAAACTCGAAGATCGTTTTATAAAACTCGAAGATCTTTTTATAAAACTCGAGAAGCCGTTTTATAAAACTCGAAGATCGTTTTATATAACTCGAGAAGCCGTTTTATAAAACTCGAAGATCGTTTTATAAAACTCGAAGAATCGTTTTACCAAACCGCAAAAAACCGAAACAGCCGTAAAACGCGAACTAGTCACGACTAGTTCCCCCACGGGCGAACTAAGCCGAGCCGGCTTAGTTCGCCGATGGGCGAACTAGGAGGCACTCGACTAGTTCGCCGATGGACGAACTAGGAGATACTCGACTAGTTCGCCCATAGGCGAACTAAGCCGGCCCGGCTTAGTTCACCGATGGGCGAACTAGTCCCGTCCCGGCTAGATCGCCATTGGGCGAATTAAGAGGTGCTGAATTTGCCCTACTCGTCCTTTCCTTCTAGTTCGCCATATGGCGACCTAGCCAAGCTGAACTAGCTTGCAGTACGTCGAGCCGACCATCCCGAGCCTCGATCTCCCACATCCTTGATTCAAGGCATACGTCCTTCGACACGATCGTATTCCGAATCACGGTCGAAATGTCTCCCGTTTTGATCCGTCCTATCGTTCGAGTTTTACGATAAAAACCGTAAAAATCCGTTTTCCTGAAAAGAACTCGAAGAAATCGTATAAAACGGTAACGGTTAATCAAAACACCAAACGTCGCCTAAACTATACGATTTATCCGAGATTCTTCGTTAAGATTATTAAAACGCGTTTTTAATAAAAAACGTCGAGAGAATCGTAAAAAAAAACGGCATCGGATCAGGAAACGGTCTCGTTAAAGTCGTAAAACGGTTTTCATCGTAAAACAGCCCGAAAGGTCCTAAAACACGATAAAAACCATCTCGCGACGTTAACAAAATCAAATCCGAAGATACGATAACGCTTTGACGGTCTACTCGCAGACGGAAGATAAAAGGCAAGTTTGAAGATAAATAGAAGATTTCCGCAGAAGAAAAGGAAGGATCGACAGATATGGAAAGTTCCCGAAATATTCGGTTTCGAGCAAAATGGAAAGACTAAAACCGCCTAAGGAGGAGTATATAAGGAGGAGGCATAGGGCACAAGCAAAAGGACGAGTTTTTCAGAGCCTTCACCACCAAACTTACCATTTAGGCAATTTTCCGTTTTCGTTATCGAGCTGCGTCTCAACTAGGGTTTTAGTCTTAGATTGCTAGAACTAGGAATTTCGCCGACGGCTCATGCAGCTAAGGCAACTCTCGTTGTAACCGTTCTTACGCGAATTCGGAATAAGAATCCTTCTCGCTCTCAATCTCGTTTTTCTTTTTATATCTTTCAATTTATTCATATTAATCGCGTTCTTGGTTACTTGTCGTTGGCTTTCGCAGAGATCCGGTTCCTCTTGAAAAATAGGGATTTCCTAACTTTCCTTATTTTACGGAAATCGACAGGTGTGAATTTCGGTTCCCACAATATATATATATATATATATATATATAAAGTTGATAGAGAGCCAACACTAGCATTTGTAGATTTATTCATCTATGTTGGTTAACAGGATTGGTTCTGAGATTTAGGGGATCTAAGGAATTTTTTAACAATTTCAACTGAATTTATTTTTACGGATTTGGAAGCCTAAAACTTTTTTTTGAAGCTTTTGTACATGTATTTTTTTGGGTTGACTGCCTAAACCCACCCGTAGATATAAGAGCCCTAACCCCCTCCCCCCCCCCCACCCCCACCCCCTCCAAGTTCACAGCTCTTTACCCTAAGATACATTCAAACACATCTTACGTCTCATCTCTCTCTTCTTTTCTA
>CAKOAT010164044.1:30784-52703 GCA_932364175.1 Eruca vesicaria subsp. sativa | reverse complement strand
ATCTACCATTATTCCATCTCTGTTTCGTCTCCGTTTCATATTTCTCCATCTCTTTTGTCTCCGCTAAATCTATTTTCATCTCTGTTTCGTGTCTCTTTCTCTCATGCAGTCTCTCTTCATCTCTCCCTCTCTATTTTGATTTTTTGTTTCTATGTCGTGTTCTTGTTGAAAAGTAAACCTGATTTGGATCAAGTATTATTGGGCTAATAATTCACTAATCATGTTTATCCCGAACTTAACCCAAGTTGTAGAATGATCTACACCTCCTTAAGAGAAAAATCTAGATATTTTTCTAAAAAAATCTAAATAATTAGGATAAAATAATTTAGATATTGTGTAAGAATAATCTGAATTTATGATTATAATATGTAAGATATTTTGTACTTTGAAGGATATAAATACCTCAACTCTCTTTTCATTTTGAATCATCAAGAAATGATCCAAGTTTGTAAGAGGCTATTTCTGCAATTTCCAAAGTTAAAAGCCGAATAGAAAACTTTCAGAAGTTCAAAGACCCATTCATGTAATCATGGAAGGTCTGGTCTATACAATTAAAAAGTGAAGATTCAATTTGAAAGGGATATATTTGAAAATCAGAAACTTTTGGGACATAAATGAATATGCTCAAAAGTCGAGGGACCAGATGTTAAATAAAGAAAAAGTGGCCATTGTTGCTGATCAGACTTTTGCGATAAAGGAGAGAGAAGCTCGAACCGGTCATGACTATCCTTCCAGCTCTAAGAAGGTGAACTGATGGAGGATATGAAGAGAATGTGGCTTGATTTCATCCTCTTTTGGCATTAAAACCATTGTTTTCAGATTTTTTTCTTGAGGTTTCTCTGCCATTAAAGTTATTTCTCTATTAAAAATAAAAAAATAGATTAAAAATAGCAGGACCCATTTAGTTTAAAGAATAAACATAGTTAGTTTCTAGTTGCAAAAAACTATCTTAGGAGCAATAACTGCCTTAAAATGTAATAAAAACTCGTAAACTGTCTTACAGTGTAAACCATTCTTGTTGCGGAGAATAAAAATAAATAGTTTTTTTTTGTCGGCCAAACTTTATTACGAAACAATCTTAGAGTTTACAAATGGTTCCAAAAATCTTGGGAACATCTTAAATACAGACCATAAAGAAGAAGAAATGAGGGCATGGTTAGCCAATGTATCAGCACATTCATTTGTTTGTCGAGGACTATATCAAAACTCTGCTGTCATAAATAATAGCTTCCATTGATTTATCTTGGTCACTTTAATTTTTAGATTGGTCTCTTCAGAGTTAAGTATCTGGTTCAAATTGCTATTATCACCTTCAAAAATGACATTTTTGTAACCTAAAGACCAGCGTGCTTGCATAGCCCATAGAAGGGCAGAACCCTCTACTTCCAAGATAGTTTATCTTCCTACAAACTGGCCCATTCCACAATCAAGACAGATGCCTTTGCTTTTTCGAAGGATCCACCCCATTCTCGAGTTTGCATTACCTTGATGATGAGATACATCATAGTAACACTTCACCCAGCCTCTAGGTGGAGGCTTCCATTTTTCACGCTGGCATCGTACAGTCTGACCTAATGTGACATCATGCTCCAAAGTGGTCATTGTACATTGATTCCATTCGTATGTATTGCTAGTTATCATATCAAGCAACTTCGTTTCAGAGATAGTATTGGAAGAGTAGATGAGCTCATTACGACTTTTCCATAAACTCCTAAGTGTCCAAATTGGAGTTAGATGGGTTACTCTATCTATGTCAACATACATTGCAATGTCAAGAATGAACCCCAGTTTATCCTCCACAGCTATTGTAGTATCAAAAAGAACTGATGTCGAGATACCTATTTTCCTCCAAATTCTCTGAGCGTAAAAACATTGGAAAAATAAATGGTTTGTGGACTCCACATGTTGGCAACACCGAGCAGATGTAAGATCAACTGAAATATGCCGGAAACTTAGGTTTTATTTAATGTCTAAAGCTTTAGAAAGAAGTCTCCATAAACAATGTTTGATCTTGGGTGTTGTATCAACCCTTCATACTGCTTTAGATATATCAAGATGAAGGTACAAAGGAGGAATCAGGCTGCTTATATTCCTAGTTGGCCAATTACTGACAGTGTCCTTCTTGCACATGAAGCCTTCCATGCCATGAAAGTACATAAAAGATGCTCAATGAATTTCTTGGCGGTCAAAACAGATGTTAGTAAATCTTATGATCGCTTGGAATGGAAGTTTTTTGAAAATGTTTTACGGAAAAAGGGTTTCTCAGAACGTTGGATTGCATTGATTAAAGCATTATCACCATTGTTTGTTTCTCAGTATTGATCAATGGGAGTCCTTATGGAAATTTTACAGGTTCACGCGGCATATGCCATGGTGATCCTCTTTCACCTTTTTTGTTTATACTTTGTGCGGATGTCCTCTCCTCACTCATTCATCGAGCAGAAGTTGATCGAAATATTACACCACTACGTCTATCCGTTGGAGGATCGGCTATATCACATCTGTTATTTGCAGATTATTAACTTTTCTTTCTCAAATTGGATCATACTAATGCTGAAGCACTTTTCAAGACTTTCAAAGTATATGAACAAGGATCAGGCCAGCTCATTAACCTTGATAAGTCAACTTTTCAAATGAATTTTAATATTTATATTACCATATTTCACCAAAATGGAAAACTAGGAAGTATATAGAGAACTGGATGACTAACAAATATCTACACAAATACAGTTAGAACTCAAATATCTAATCTATTAAAGGGGAAGTACTACCCTGAGTTTTCCACAAAAATTACATTCTTATGCCACTATCTTTAAACACACAGAATTTTGATTTTAATTTGTACTAACACCATCAATTCTTTTAATTAATAAACCAACGCACGGTTTTGCTTTAAATTTCTAAACCATTGATTCTTTTAATTATTAAATCATATGTAAATCTTTTTATTCTCTAATTATTAAACCATCACTAAACAAATTCATCTCTTATTAATAAGTCGTCACTAAGTCACATATTCTTTTATTAATAAACCAACACTAAATCACTTAATCTTTGGTTTTCTAATTATCGTACTTTCTAATCTATAAAACACAATGTATTATCATATTACTAAACCATCAGTACAACAACACATTTTATAATTGGACACTAAAAAACTGAACAAAGTACATCAACATCAAAACTCAAAATTTATGAAACTATCAAATAAATGTTAAGCGTATAATAATTTAAAACTTACACTCGCGGGTGGGCGAATCCAAAATCTAGTCAAATAATAAAAAAAACTAGCCTCACACAAATCACACTGCGCGATACATTAAAACAAATGATGTGAATTACGACGTTGAATATAACATGAAGTATATAACTTACTTGTATGTTCAATCAAGACAGACGAAAGGAATATAATAGGGAATAAACATGAAAAGACTAGGAACAATCAGAAGGAAAATGGTTAATGAGTCGCCATGTAAATTAGACTAGAATAAAAAAAATTTGACTAGAATAAATTTAAGAAAACCATTACGCAAAGGTAAACAAGGTGAAACTAAAAATTAATCAATTATGAATGTAAGAAGAGGAAGGAGAGAAGAAGTACAGCTATAGAGGACCCGAACCTATAAAGATCAAAACACTCAAGTTAACATACAAAAATACATATTTTATAGAATAAAGGACAAGTCACTTGTTCAATAAAAATGTGACACATATTATTTTGAATAATCAATTAAAACGAGAGACTATTAGCCTAATTGAAATCCAAATTGGAGTTTTACTTATTGGTTGACATTATAAGTAAAAAATACAATTAAACCTTGTTTTATCCAAAATAACCTTAGAGAGTATTATACTTATCTTTTTACTCTCACCAATTCTCTTTCATTTTCTAACACTTTTTCTCACTCATTTTCTTTCATTCTTTAACATTTTCTTTCCTCTCTTATATGTTCTTTTTTTTTTCTCTATTTTCTTCTCAACGATAACACACTCTTTTTATTTTTAATAATTTATTTTTTCTACAATGTTCTTCATGCTGCAATTTTTATGTAAAAAACACTTACTTCTCTCTTCTTTTTAAATTCACCAAGTTCGATAAAGAAATTGAAAATTCCAAAATATTTATTTGTTAACATATAATACCTAACGCATGTATTGACATCTACAAATTTCTTAACAACTAACACCTCTATTAACACTTATAGTACATGTTTTTTAACAGCTAACACATTTGTTAACATCTACAAATTTGTTAACAGCAACTGCCTCTGTTAATACATCTGGTACATGTATTTATTAACAGCTAACACATCTGTTAAGATCTACAAAAAATTTTAACAGTTAATGTCTCTGTTAATACATCTGGTACATGTATTTGTTAACAGCTAGCACCATATTATTTCTATATATAATATTAACAACACATCTGTTAGTATTATATATAGAAAATAATAATTTGAAAAATATTATTATTTCATAATGTTAAGAAAAGAACAAAAAAATAAAAGAGAATGATAAAAAAAAAATAAAAAAGATGATGAGAGATTTAAATTAGAGATAGAGTAGGAAAAAATAGAATTGTCATTATAGAATGTCAGGAGAAAGAGTGTCAGTAGAAAATGTGGTGGGAATAGGGTCAAAATTGTCATTATTTTATTAATATCAAATTATTGGTAATTAACAAATTAGGGAGGCCATTTAAAGGGTAGCAGCAAATTATCTTAAAACAATTTCTTATATTTCAATTTTCCAAAACTATATATAAAGAAACGAAATCCTAAATTTTCCCATCCCACTACCACTACCATATTCATGAAAAACTGTCATTTGTAATAAAAAAATCATGTCACCGATTCAAAACGTTTTAATTAAATCTTATATAAACTCGAGCAACCAATTTATTTTCCCTGTCTATTTACTTTACAAGGATCTTCTACTCTTCTTTCTCTCTTTCTATTTTTTTGTTTTGAGTGTAGTAAAAGAGTATGTACCCAAATTTTTATTTGGATTTAATTTTCTTCCATTTTCAGTTCAATGTTCTCGCTGACTTTTTTAAAAATTCTTTCAGCATGATCCAATTTGAAAATGGTACTTACTATACTCCAGTTTCAAATCTTTCTTCAAACAAGAAATGAACTCAGAATTTTGTCAGCAATTTTAGGTAATAATATGTATATCTAAATCTGCTATATACAAACTGAATATTACAAATATGTTTGTTATGACTTAACTATTACAAATATTTTTTTATAACAGAACATATACAACTATTTTAAATTCTGCTTATGAGTCTATTTAATATTCATCTGTTTTTTTTTTGTCTTACAGTTGAACTTCAAGATTAGTGATGTGATATACCAAGGATTTTGACCCACTTTTAGTCATGGTATTGATATGTTTTTATGAATATTTACTACAATATAGAGTCTATTTAGAGTATTTACAGATTCAGGTACGTCGTGGAGAAATATGGTGATTTTGGTGTCTTTTGGAGCCTTTAAGTGCAGAACTGCGCAGACGCGTCAGATGTTTAGATATGGATGAAGACCTTCCCATGGTGCGATTGAGCCCATCTTTTGACACAAGATAGAGATTTTAGTTAGTTTTCCAATGCCACCGGTTTGGGGTCAATCCAACGGTTATATCAGAAGTTATGCCCGTTTTACTGAAGAGTGGTCAGTCTGCCTCGCGAGAGAAGACTGTCGGGAAGATATGTGCATATCAATCAAAGAGAGACACTTCATATCGATCGATATGGATGCCAGAATGCGGGCCGAGTATATTTCGTGATCAACTGAAGCCCAGAAGGAACCTAAATTACCAGAATGCCCTTGGACGACCATAAACCCTATTTATGTTATTTGCAAGCCATTGTTGACGGCTAGGCTTTACACAACGCTTCTTTTTCATCTTTGTTTCATTGTTCTTAGTTAGGAGAGAAGAGGGGAACTCCATCAGAGTCCTCTCGGAACTCCATTGGAATTATCTTTATTTTCTTATTCTATTATTATTCAGACTATGATTTGTGTTTCTTCTATCATGTCTAAGTAGTTCATCTTGTTAGGTTTAGCGATTTCATGAGCTTAATGTTAAACTGAATATCAATTAGGATTGCTAGAATATGTCTGGAATATCAATGAATTCTTCGATGATGCAAGGGCTGAAGAGATAAGAGATAAGATTTGGACATTCTCTCAAGGACCTACAGAAGCTTTCAGAAGCTCTTGGGAGACGTTTATGGAATACCAAAAGGATTGTCCACATCATGGTTTTACGGAGATTCAGTCATTAAAGAATTTCTACAGGGGCGTTGATGTAAGATATAGTGTTATGATGGACACTGCAAGCGACGGAAACTTTCAGACAAGGACCATAGAGGAAGCTAAGAGGCTGATTGAGAACATGGTGTCTAGCAACAGTGTCACAAATCTGGATATACACAGGGTCAAATCAGCTGCAAAGGATAGTGACAAGAATGTTGAGGCTGAGATTAGTTCTGTACATGAAGTCTCATGGGTGCAACAAGCTACATACCAGGATGAGGATGAGATGGAATTTCTGCTAGAGAAGCTCTTGAAAGAACATCAAGAGATGACTGAGCGTTTGAATCTGAAATTGGATTTTCTCTGCAATGATTGGAATGGAAGGTTAGAAACATTAGATATTCATTTTCAGATGCTACGCACCCAAGCTTATCATACTGCAGAAGCTGTGAAGCAAGAAGCTTTGGTTAAAAAGAAAGCTGTGGAAAGTGAGAGGCACCAGGTTGATGACATCCTAGATATTGAGCTGGAAGAAGATGTTTTTCAAGTCGAAAGCTCCATGTCTATAGGCAGCTTGTACTGGTGTCGACCGACACCAACACCCGAGCATCGCTCGACATCATCACCTGAGCGTCGACCGATACAATCTGATATGCATCGATCGACACCACTTTTGGGATCAGATAAGTTTGTTGGCATTCAAAAGCACTCTGACTTTACCGCTCAACACCCACATCCTCCCACTCTACTTCGAGTTAACACAGCTGCCGTCGATCGACAGGAGCAGCAGAACATCGATCGACATGAGAAACAGAACATCGATCGACAGGAGCAGCAGAACATCGATCGACAGGAGAAGCAGAACATCGATCGACAGGAGAAGAAGAACATCGATCGACATCCGCCCATGCCATGTCGAGTTAGTTTAGCAGATCTCGATGCACACCTCTTGAAGGCAACTCGAAACCCATCTCAGACTCCAGTTTTCTTCAACACAAGAGAGAAGATGAATCAGCAATCTGCAGAAGCACCAAAGCAAGGGAACTTAACCCTAGCTGAAACCTCTTTTGTTGAGAATGTCGATCAACGACATACACCAGGTATCGAACGAAACCAAGAGGATGGATACGACACTGCCATAGAGAGTCAGGTAACGAAAGATGAGATTCCAGCTGAGAAGAAAGTGAAATCTAGGAAACCCTATATTCCCAAGCACCTCAGGAGAGAAATTAACAATGTGGAACTTGATGGATTTCACAAAAGGGTGAAGAGGGTTCCCAAGAACATGTCTTTCGAGGATGCATATTATAAGTACAGACTTGGTAATTTCTTCAGAGAAAGCAGAGAGACAGATAAGGACATTGAGCTGTTATTCAACACGGTATGTCGTAAGCCTAATAGAACTCTGAAGAAGGAGCAAGATCCAGGGAAGTTCCNAGAGGGTTCCCAAGAACATGTCTTTCGAGGATGCATATTATAAGTACAGACTTGGTAATTTCTTCAGAGAAAGCAGAGAGACAGATAAGGACATTGAGCTGTTATTCAACACGGTATGTCGTAAGCCTAATAGAACTCTGAAGAAGGAGCAAGATCCAGGGAAGTTCCTGATTCCATGTTGTATACATAACCATGATTTTCCAACCGCCCTCTGCGATACTGGATCTGCAGTCAGCATCGTGGCAATAGACACTGCTGAAGTAATAGGATTAGAGGTGGAACCTTCTAAAGATAGTTTCACTTTCGCAGACAACACCAGAGTTGATTCAGCAGGCATCATCAAGAATGTTAAAGTGGAGATAGGGGACTGCACTGTTCCAGTGGACTTTCATGTCATGGAGATTAAACCAGGTACAAAGAATTCGCTTCTCTTTGGAAGAGCCTTCATGGCTACAGTGGGAGCAGTTTGTGATCTTAAGAAGAACAGGATGTGCCTGACTAATGTTGATAAAATTGTCTTCTATCATCCTTTGGAAAAGAAGACCGATGAGAAGTTTATTGCATGCATAGAGATGTTTGATGATCCAGCACCTAAAGATGGTTCAAACCGCGATTCAGCAAAGCTAGAATCGATCGACACGAAGCATTAAACATCGATCGATACCCTCTGTATTTCAGAACAGACCTAGACTGAAAAGTCTTAGTCTGGGGGAAGGACAAGGAGTAGGAAGAAGAAAAAGAAAAGGAATGCAGATGCAGATTTCCTATCACTAGTTCCTTCACAAGGTCAAGAGGGAAGTCTTGAGTATAAAGTGCGCTGCAGAGGAAGTTCTGAACCTTTTGCCAAAGTTAGAGTGTTATGTGATCCAGAGCTGAGAGATAAAGGAGAAGTATCTGCCAGAGCTTTTACCAACTACATCAACAAAATGAGGAAGAGAGACACTGAGACTTGTTCTGGAGCAAGTTCACATCTTTATCCGGGCTAAATCAGTTCTCCAGAAGTCAAGCTAATGACTAAAAATAAGTCCTGAGTGGGAGGCAACCCACTGTTAGGTAATTTTCAATATGGTTTTATTTTCATTTATTACTGATATTTTGTTTTCTATAATTTCAGGTAAAAAAAAAAAAAACAATGAATGAATGAACAGTAACGATGGTACTGTAGCAACGTACTGTAGCACGAGCATTGAGTGACACTGTAGCAGCAATATCGACCGACACTGTAGCAGAGAATCGGGAGTCACTGTAGCTGCGATCACTGTAGCAGAGTTACTGTAGCATGATCAATGTTCATCGGAAAAAAAAATTTGGTTTTCTTAATTATGTATTACTAACCTTTAGAGTTTAGTGTTTTATTTATGTCAGGTATTAGGAAAAAGATTCAAGGAAGATGAGTTTGCATAAGAATCGACGATGACACTAGCTAGCATCGATCGACAGAGCATCAAGAAAATCGATCGCCACTTAACTGTGTTGATCGATACTCACATCAAAGCAGGTATACAGTCTTTCTTTGTTAAATTTTTATTTATGGTTTATTGTCCCACCAATCTTGGGCTGTATAACATTGGTCACAGTGTTATTTAAGCCTGGGGGAGGTTCTACTAATATTATGTTTGAGTTAGATATTTAGAATAAAAACCAGAGTAGACGATTTCCTAGGATATCGACCGATTAGAGCATGTCGACATCGATCGACAGTACATTTCTTACATCGACCGATGGTAACTCTTTTTCATCGATTGATACTTGAGCCGGTCTGGTATATCGTTCCTACTTGTTAAATTTTGTACTTCTACTTTATGATTTTCACCTTACCACGACTGTGTTACACTGGGGACAGTGTAATTTAAGTCTGGGGGGATTACTAACGTTTACTTACTTTATGAGTCTTATTTAAAATATTTTCAAAAAGTTTTTATTGAGTCAAGAAAGGGAAAATTTTTCAAAGTCTTACTTTTTATCTTACCACTCTTTAGCACCATTCTTAGAATTATTGATTGCAGAAAGTACCATAGATGCTAAAGTGGATCACCGATCACCTATGACATCACTTTCATGATTGTCTGGAAGAACCAAAGCTGATTTCCAACCTAAACCTGACATCTACTGCTTGTCTTGGGGCTTGGTATACTTGGAATTGGAATCCTCCTGCAAGTCTGGAAGGTAAAAGTCTCAAAAATTTTGGTTTCCTTCTCTCCTCCCTTCGGCATCCCACAAAGAGAAAAGACTGAAATGATTTCCTGAGAGGCATAGGGGTAGGTACATTACCTATGACCTCACTATTCTAAATCAAAGGAATGATCAAAGCGAGGAAGAGGTACATTACCTAAGACCCCATTATTCGCTTATACTAGTCAAGAAAAAGAAAAATCAATAAGATGAACATTAGTTGTTCATTGGAATTGATGTAAGAGAGAGAGATATTTGGATTCAGAGAAGGGGGATAAAGAGAGAAAAAAGGGAACCAGGATGAGAATGCCTGAAACTTGTTGAATCCATGTGTTCCTTGATCGATACTCCCAAGGTAAAGCCTACACCTTTATTTTTCTGCATAAATGAAATCAGTAGAGGGGATAGACAGACAAGGAATGTTTAAGTTGATTGGCTAGATGTATTTGGTTTCTAAGCTAGGATATGATATAATGTACTTCTGTAGTTGTTAGATATGAGATGTGGCTTGCAACAAAGTAAGAGGTGATGATTTTAAAGTTGAGATTTTGATTGAGTCCCTGCTGTTTTTAAACCTCTTTCAAAGACTAACTTAAGGTTTGCTTGAGGACAAGCAAAAGGTTAAGTCTGGGGGAGTTGATATACCATGATTTTGACCCACTTTTAGTCATGGTATTGATATGTTTTTATGAATATTTACTACAATATAGAGTCTATTTAGAGTATTTATAGGTTCAGGTACGCCCTGGAGAAATATGGTGATTTTGGTGTCTTGTGGAGCCTTTAAGTGCAGAACTGCGCAGACGCGTCAGATGTTTAGATATGGATGAAGACCTTCCCGAGGTGCTCTTGAGCTCATATTTTTACACATGATAGATATTTGAGTTAGCTTTCCAATGCCACCGGTTTGGGATCAATCCAACGGTTAGATCAGAAGTTATATCCGTTTTACGAAAGAGTGGCCAGTCTGCCTCGCAGAGAAGATTGTCGGGAAGATATGTGCATATCGATCGATGAGAGACCCTTCATATCGATCGATATGGATGGCAGAATGCGGGCCGAGTATATTTCGTGATCAACTGAAGTCCAGAAGGAACCTAAATTACCAGAATGCCCTTGGACGACCAGAAACCCTATTTATGTTATTTGCAAGCCATTGTTGACGGCTAGGCTTTACAAAACGCTTCTTTTTCATCTTTGTTTCATTGTTATTAGTTAGGAGAGAAGAGGGGAACTCCTTCAGAGTCCTCTCGGAACTCCATTGGAATTATCTTTATTTTCTTATTCTATTATTATTCAGACTATGATTTGTGTTTCTTCTATCATGTCTGAGTAGTTCATCTTGTTAGGTTTAGGGATTTCATAAGCTTAATGTTAAACTGAATATCAATTAGGATTGCTAGAATATCTATAGATCTCTACATCAGGGTGATTTGTAATACTAGGATCTGGAGTAATTAGGATACCACGATAGTGTAACTGATTGCTTGAACCTAGAATCATAGGACAATTGAGATACACGAAAGTGTAGTCAATTAATGGAACCCGAATCCTGCTAGATTAGATACTTAGGCGCAGATGATAATTTGGTCTAGGAATCTGGTTGAACACAATCGATTAGGTCGTTAATGCTTGTCTGAGGTAATATCGATCGATGTTCAGGCCATAGCATCGATCGATACTCATTTCTTGTTCGCATGCGACAGCATGAACAAGGACTTAGACATCTGATTAGTAATTGCATTGATAGATGGATTACTTACTTATTAAAATCGAGTTCTAGAATGAATCTATAAACTATTAGCATCTTGAATTGTTGTTTTGAATCTCTTGATTGATAAATCCCTAGGTCTAGTTATTTCTCCTTATTGCTTACAAACTCAATCAATTGAACGACTACCTTGTTCACATTACTTTTATTTACTGTTTTATAAATTGTTTACCTAGCTTAACTTTGATTTCTATAGTCTATTGTGTGTTCCTTCTCTCTGTGGATTTGATCCCTAAGTACTACGATTGAACCTGTTATTTGGAAGAGTAATTCACTCCTTATGGTTAAACATTTGAGTGATATCATGATGACTACAAAAAAAGGCGATGGTAAAGAATCCCAAAAAGCAAGTTCAAACGAAAAACTTTAAGAATGTGTTATCTTTTATTTTTAATCAGGCATTTATCTAAGTGATCCTTAAGGCTTCATATTTAAAAAACTTCTGAACAAAAAGACTTCAACAAAAATTTATTTTTTATAGTTTATATTTTATTTTAGTTTCAATTTTTATTTTTGTATCAAAAAAAAATTTGTATTTTATAGAAAACTTATTTTTAACCAAATACAAATAATACTAATGGAGCAAATATAGTAACTATATTATTATGTGTTAGTATTTACAAATTATTGTTCTTTTGTAAAAGTTGTTTCCAAACATGTATCTCTCTTTGGGAAAATTCATATAATTATTTACTGTCTAACTTTAGGTTTCCATTTTATCCAGCTACAAAATTTGACTAATATAATATTTAGTTTTTTTTTAAATAAAAAAGATATCTATATATGTAAAGTACTCCCTCCGTTCCTAAAAGATCTATGTTCTAGAAAAATATTTTGTTTTAAAAAGATGTATATTCTATGTTTTCTATGAGAAAATTACAAGTTTCATAAAAAATTAATTGGTTTTATTAGATTACTATTGGCTAAAAGTTGTTGAAAATTGAAAATTACTGAAAACGATAGTGATTTAATGTGTTTTCTTAATATGTGTGAAAACACTAAAAAGTCTATCTTTTAGGAACAGATGGAGTATAGTTTACCCACTCATGGTGAGTACACGTCATCAAATAGTGAATTTTGGTTGTAACACGTGGCAAGTTCATATTGTATTTGTCTTCTAATCGTTGATGTTATCATTGGGCTTCTATCTATACATAACTCTTTTCGTATTTGGATTTTAGAATATTTGTTAAAGTGGGCTTTTAATACATTATTGAGTCCACCTCTATTGCATTCATCTTCAACAATTTGTCGATGACCCTCTCTCTAACGTTGCCGTCCTAGTTGAGCGACTGAATTTTACAACTTAAAAGCTCCGATTGGGTTATGGGGATCTAATATCTCCGGCCAACCTCTGGTGGAAGCCGTTTCAAGTCTTCGATTATTAGACCCGTGTTGAAACGCTTGAAGTTCTTATTTCACCCTTGGAACCGTTACGGAAATCCCCTGCATGTAAGAGCAAGTACATCAGTGACCCGCTATGCTTATTTTTTTTATTATTTTTTTTTTCGTTTGCCTTTCTTTAAAAAAAAAAAACAGAAACGGACCAATAGCGGGCCGCCACGTGGCATGGGGCCCGCAAAAAATGTCATGAACCGGTTCATCCGCAAGAGGTGTTTCAAAACGAGTTCACCAAAATTGATTATTTTAATATTACTTTTTTACCGGGAAACGTGTGAACCTGTGCTATAAACCCCTAATGCACTTGCTCTAATCATTGTCATTAAATCCCTCTCACCCCTACTTCCACGATATCTCATTCAATGTATCCTCTACTCTCTTTGGTTCCATGAATCCATAGCTATAAATAGGTGAGTGTGCAGCAATCCATCATGCCATTCTTCACAATCATATTAATCCAAAAACTTCTGCAGATTAGAATCTCCTCTTACTGATTTGAGAGCCGGGACGTTGTAGCCATTGCGGCGAGCAAACACAAGATCATCTTCCAATTGGTTGCAGAATTTATATTAAAAATATTATGGATACATCTTACAAGGGCAAAGCTAGCTAGAGGTTTCTCACTGTCTTTATGGTTGTAGTGTATCGAAGCAGGAGATTGACGTGAAGAAGCATTGGAATAGGCTGAGAAACTTGCCATTAATAACATTCGGGTCAGGAAAATCTATTATATTTTCTTTTAAGTCAGATTTATGTTTTGATTTATCTTGGTAAGTATCATAATCTGATGACTCCTGCTTTATCTCTCTCCTACTACAGTACACATGAGTTCTCTACTTCTTGGGTTTTGTTTATGTTGTTCTAATTGAACGAACATACACATTGTGTAGACATTTTTTTAAACAAAGATATGGTTTATCTAACAAAATTTTATAACTTTGGATGTGATTGACGGACCCAGATGGTGATATAATTGAATGTGTTCCTATCACAAAGCAACTAGCTTTTGATCATCCTTTCCTCAAGGATCACAAAATTCAGGTACATGGATACAATGATTACTTTAGATTTTATTTGGGCTTTCCTAGTTATGTTATAAGTGCTGATGTTTTGTTCACTTTACTTGCGGTTTTTTTCTTTAAATGAAGCCTAATTACCATACTGAGGGACTCTGTGATTGCAACAAAATGTCTTCTACGAAGTCGAAAAGAGAAGAACATGCATATCCAGTAGTGGTATTGATATGGTAAATGTTCTGAATGAACCATTCTCATGATGAGGACAAGGAAGATAATGTCTTCAAAGCAAGTACAGTAAAAATATATGACAGGAAGAAGCATAGAACATCCTCTCTCCTAAATTTGCGTAGTCTGACCTCATCAACCAAAGTGATCATCAGGTGAGTCGAAGATTCTTTTGGTTGTTGTTTTTTCTTGATCTGAATTGTGGTGTTTGTTTTAGTTTCGTGATATGTAGCGTGCCATAGCTTATGTGGAAGGGGATAAGTACTAGACGGTGTAGAAGCCGGAAAACCGGATCGACATGAACGATATAAGAAAGACGGAGTTAAGGAAATAGACGATTATATAAGACATGGAGGCGAGATAAATCTCTTTCCTTAACTCTTAATATTCGCTCCGTAGTGAGACGAAACTGTACGAATATTGAGTCCCAGGATACAACCATGGCAGATGAATCACGCTTCACACGTGAAACGACCTAACGAACATAAATTCTACGAACACTCTCTGAAAACTTACGCTGAGAGATTGCTGGATTTTTCTGTGTTAAAAAACGATTGAAGAATGAAGAAGATAAGCATTTAAAGAGAAAGACGAGAGCCACTTCCCGCAACAACTGCTGCACGTGGGCGACAATCTCGCGGAGATCGAGGGAAGTTGAGTAGCGAAATCTTTTTCAGCAAGACTCTCTCTTTTCTCGTTTAAATATCTGAGAGGATAAACTGCGTGACTTTTTTTATTTGTTAGACAAACTACTTGTCGTTTTAAATAAAATTGCATGCTGTTTTTTGAAGTTTAAATGGTAAAGCGTTGAGCTTAATTTAGTCCAAAAAGATAACTTATTATCGGGCCAAATGCCCTCCAAGCCCAAGCCCAAGCCCAAGCCCACGCCCAAGCCCAAGCCCAAGCCCAAGCCGGACGGCGGCGCGCGCATGGAACGCCTCCTCTCTCACTGAGCTGTTTACACACTCATATCCTGAGTACATATATATATTTCTCAAAAATTCTTCATTTGCCCAATGTGGGACTTTAGTACAAACATAACACATTGTTATGTGGGCTATATTCAGCCCAAGTCATATTTATTCACATATCTATATAAAAGCCTTTGGGCTTCTTTATTTGATCCAACAATCCCCCACATGAATAGAAATGACTCTAAACATATGCAGACTCGATAGAATCCAAAAAAAAATTACTTATTCTAATCCTGACTAGACTAGACAGACTTATCGAGAGTGTTTGCGAAAAATTCACTGTGTTTGAGATGGTGGCAGTTTTAAGCCTTGAACCACTCATAGTTAATATCTGTCGGGTTTACTTTACCAAAAGGTGAACATGATGTCTTGAACCAATCGGTGTTTTATGTAAACCAAGACAACATGCATAACGCAGCTTCATTTTCTCGTAGAACTTAGTTCTCTATTGTGTTCATTGTGGCCCTGGTTTTCATGTGTGAACTTAGAGAATATAGCCTTGCATTCATTCTCCTAGAAACGGCCTCATTTCAAACTCATTAGGTGATTGACCATGAAAAGGATTGAGTAATACTTTGCTTTAGAAGCTATGGAATCACTAAAAGCTAATACTTATCCTTACATTGCGTAGCACTTTTATCATCTTAGGAGCTGGGAAGAGACTACTTTGTCTCAAGTGCTTTGGTTAGATTTTGTTTCGTTTTGTTTTCCCTTTGAACCTACGTCTTGGGATCTCCAGTCATGATAGGTAGGGTTGCAATCAAACATCTTCTTTTGTAATAGGCTTTAAACCCATTCCTTTTGATGATTTAGCAACAATATCTCGTGGCAAACCTTTAGTAAATGGATCCGCTAGGTTTTCAGCTGATTTGATGTAGTCTATTGTGATTACTTCAGTTGAGATAAATTGTCTAATGGTTTTATGTCGTCTTCTGATGTAGAGATTATTCTGGGCCCGAGCTATAGCAGATTGACTATAACAATGTATGCGTATAGCTGGCACAGGTTTCTCCCACATAGGGATATCTTCCAAAAAATTTCTAAGCCATTCAGCTTCTTCTGCAGCTTTGTCTAAGGCTATGAACTCAGATTCCATGGTGGATATGGCTAGAATTGTTTGTTTGGTAGATTTCCATGATATTGCTGCTCCTCCTAGTGTAAAGACATATCCACTTGTGGATTTTGAGTTTTTAGAATCTGATATCCAGTTAGCGTCACTGTATCCTTCTAAAACTTCTGGTTCCTTACCATAGTGAAGCCCGAAATCTTTGGTGTAGCGCAGGTAATTGAGTACTCTCGTTATCGCTTTCCAATGTGTATGACCTGGATTACTTGTATATCGACTAAGTACGTTTACTGCATGCGCTAGATCTGGTCTGGTGCAATTGGTCAAGTACATGAGACTTCCAATCACACGTGCATACTCATTTTGTGAAACCGCTTCCCCTGAGTTCTTTGTCAAGTGCATTTGAGGATCTAACGGAGTTTTTGCCGTGCTATTAGAGTAATTTTTAAATCTCTCCAATATTGTTTCAGCATAATGAGCTTGGGTTAATGTAATTCCTTTTGAATTTCTTGTGACTTTAACTCCGAGAATTACATCTGCTACTCCCAAGTCTTTCATCTCAAATTTCCCTTTGGGCATGTTCTTTGTTTGATTGATAATGTCTTTATTGCTTCCAATAATGAGCATATCATATACATATATACATAACAAAACATACCCATTTTGGTAGTTTTGTATTATATGCATTTGTCACATTCATTAATTTTGAAACCATTTGACATCATTGTACTGTCAAATTTTTGGTGTCATTGTTTAGGAGCTTGTTTAAGCCCATAAAGTGACTTTACTAGTTGGCATACTTTGCCTTCCTGTCTAGGAATGACAAACCCTTCAGGTTGTTTCATGTAAATTTCATCTTCTAAATCACCATTTAGAAAAGCGGTTTTACATCCATTTGATGGATTTCTAGGTCTCTTAAGGCTGCGATTGCTATCATCAGTCTTATTGATGTTATTCTCGTTACTGGAGAATATGTATCAAAATAGTTGTGAGGGATAAAACTCACTTCTTAAAATTAGGTTAGGTTTAGATTGGGAAAAGACAATCGTGGGCTGAATCCTGTTAGAACTTGTGTGAATGAAATGCGTTTGTTTGTATTGATTTGGATAACAAAAAGAGTTTACAAAGATGATCTTTATGATCTAATTGAAAAGAATAACAATCGACAGTGATGGTTACAAATAAAATGTGTCTAAATCTTTAGGTGTCGAATAGTTCGAAGAAGTCCCCTTCTCTTCGTTTCTCCCTCCTTTAAATAGCCTCAGGTCACGTTGAACCTCTCCTGATTAGTCTCCGAGATTGCCTCCGTAAACTGAGGGATTTGCAACAGCTTCCTTTTGACCGAATCATGCGCCTCTATCTTCGTATCCTGGGCTGTTTTATTAGGTTCCTGCGAGAGAAGCTAGAGCTACTCCTGTTAGCTCTTCGTAAATGAGGTCTGGAGCTCTCCTCCGTAACCTGTTTTATCGACGTTCCTTTCTTAGCAAACAGCCTCCGGCTTCTTTCTAAAGTATTTCTCGAAATGTAATTGCTAACGGGACTCATAAAAGCCCATTACTGGTTATTCTTATTTAGGCATGTCATCTTCAGCTAACGGGTCATATTTGGGCCTAACAGTTGCCCCCAGCTTTCGAGATGAGACCTCTTTTCTCGGAAGCTAAAGCTTAGCCGCCTGATATCTATCTCTTGTTGAGATAACGATTATTTTATATTAAACTTGAAGATATGCGTGACCTTAATCGGACGATCCTGATTTCGTTTGGTAAGATCTACGGCTCGTGTTAATATATTTGAACAGTTTCGTCCCCGATTTTCGAGACACGATGTGATATAAAGCTGTAGCCATTAACTGCAGCTTTCACCACTACTCCACGCCTCGATTAGATTTCCCAGGTAACTGTCCAGTTTCCTTCTTTAATTTATTGTGGCTAGATTGTTATTTTTTTTTTAATCTTGTCTTCATCACGATTCTCTGGAACCCTCTAATTCGAAAGTTCTAGTTTCAATCGAAATTTCTTTTTCGCTCTCATTCTATCCTTCGGCTCCTTTCTCGGTTAACATGACGCGACCTAAGGAAGGTACCGGAGACACTGAAATTTCTTCCTCCGGTGTTCGGCTTATGAAGGTTAAACAAGAAATCGGCGAAGCGATGAAGAAGAACGAGAAGAGTAAGAAGATTAAGGAATCGATAGGCACAAGAGTTTCGAAACGAACTAAGAAGAACGACGGCTCGAGTAAGAGTGTCCCTCTTGGTTCTCATGTGGCTTCCTCCTTAAAGAGCCAGGATGTGGTCAATCTCATGGTTCAAGCCGGAGGTTCGAAAGATTCAGCAAGGGCTTGCAAATCCGATGAGACCCCGGAAACTGCTCCAGAGGGATGGTTCTGTGTTCACGAGAAGTACATTACCAAATGTAATCTCAGGTTCCCGCTTCCCGATCTCTTGTTGGACCTCCTAGATCACTATCAGTTTGCCCTTTCTCAGCTCTGTCCTTCGGTAATCCGAGTGGTAAATGGTTTTATCACTAGGGCTAGAGAAGAAGGGGTTGCCGTTGGTATTCGTGACCTGATGAGCCTCTATACGATTAAGGAGAGCGCTTCAAAGGAAGGTGGCAGTGGTACCTACTACATGCCTTGTCGACCCAAGCTGGGCCTTTTCAAGTTCTCCGGTAGCGACGATGACTGGAGAAAGAAATACTTTTATGTGAAGACGGATCCCTTGACGGTTCCTGAGGGTCGTACCCTTAGGGTAGTTTGGTCCGATGTTTCGGGTTAGGACCCCTTGGGGAAGTATTTGCATGTTTCGCTTATCTTGCGTAGTCTAACGATTGTTGGTTCTTTTTGGCAGATATTGAAGAACCTGACAAACTTACTAACAAGCTTACTCGAGCTTTGTATCGTAAGCTGAAGCAGAGTCCTTGTACGTGGGGAGCTTTTACTACTTCACGCATAGGAGAAGCCAGGTTTCCTGAACGATACGGAGCCTCATTTCTGGATCCTATCCCAGCTGCGGGTTTAGAAAGTAAGTTGGCTCTATCTTTCTTTCCAAACGTAGTAGCTATACGTTTAGAACTATTTGGTTTTGAACAAGTTTTTTTTTTTTTTTATATTCAGTTTCCGAAGTTAACTCGATCGTGTATATCTCGACGGAAGCTAGTACCTCCGAGACCGAGAGAACTCAACAAGCTAAGATGCCTCTTCAACCGTCTTACCGCTCACGTGGCAAAGCAGCTAAAGCAGCCAGTTCTTCTCGAGGGAGTGAGAAGAACCAAGGAGGCTCTTTTCTCAATCAGGTGCGAGATGTTCTCGATGATGGAGTTTCTCTCGTGATCAAAGATGCCGCTGCTGTTGATGTCTCAAAGGCTCAGGAGGTTGCCCCCAAACCCGATGCTCAGGCCAAGGAAACCGACCTTCAAGTGATCAAGGAGTCTTCCGAGATCGAGCCTCCCAGACCTAAGAGGTCTCGAGTTGACCAAGTGGATAGATCATCCAGGTCTTCTTCCTCCTCTTTGAGGGGAGGAACCGTGGGATGGAGCTTTACCCACTCGAAACCTGGTTCTGTCTTGGAAGATCCTTGGGGTTTGGCCACCTTGATGAGGCACATGAAGAGGACCGGTTGCTCTCTTCCTACAGTCAACAACATGACTAACCGAGAGGAATACAGGAGGTCGCTCATTGCATGGGTCAGGTGAGAGACCTCAAAACTTATTTTATCTGTTTCTTTTAGTGAAACTGTCAGGCGACGGCTGACTTGTTCCGTTTTCAGCTAGCTGGGGCTATCAATCGAGTCCAATTTAGCTTGGAGGATACGATCAATAATGCTCCCCGAGCAGGGGAATTAGCTCAGGTGACTGAAATGGTGAAGGCTACTAAAGAGAAGCTCGATCATTCTCGAGCTAGGATTGCTGAGCTTGAAAGTGTGGTAGAGAGGCTTGGCTCGAAGGCCGATATTCAGGCTGGGAAGATCGAGAGTCAGGTTATCGATCTCCAAGTGAAGGGAAGGAGGATAGCCGAGCTGGAGGCTGCTAAGAGAGTCGCTGAGCAACACGTTCGAGAGCTGGTTACCTCATCGCAGATCAGCCAAAAGAATAAGGAGGCTGAGGTGAAGCTAGCTATCCGTCAAGGGAAGAAAGAAGTAGCTGAAGCTTACAACAAGATCTTGGCTTCTGTCAAGGAGAAGTTTGCCAAGAAGAAGGAAGAGGTTAGCCTTCAGATTTATGCTCAGGAGCTTCAAGCCAATACCGCCCTTCTTGAGGAAATGTTGGCTAATGAGATCAAGAGTATTGATGAGGAGTATCACCGATTGATGTCATTAATTCCCGAGGTTACCGCTGCGTACGAGAGGGCTCAGGTGTCAGATTTTTCAGTAAGCAAGTTATCTCTGCCTCAGTTCTCGGAGAGTTCAGGTACTTTTGAGATCAACACTTTTAATATGTCCTTTTCCGGAGGATATTGTTCTAATTTAGGTCTGGTGAATCTGGCTTCAGCTCCAGTTGAAACAGCAGTAGGTGATGGCGAGAAAGAAGCGGGTGATGGATCTTTGGCTAAGGAGCTGGTTGCAAGTGAGGAAGAAAAAGATGAAGGGAAGGATGCTGATGACATGGAAGTCTAGACGTCATCCTCCTTTTCTTTTTAAAGTTATGTCTTTATGTTTTCCCAGACTTTTCGCCTGTTAGGCTTTTTTCTTTTGTTTAAGACTTATGACCTGAGGAGGTCTTTAAACCTTTGTCGTGTTTAGGATCTTCGAATTTAAATAGCCTGGGGAGGCTTTTAAACCTTTATTTCATTCTGTTTTTCTCTAAGTCATTTGACTAATGAACATCTTCGTCTCTTATTTCAATGAAACCCTTAGTACAGATTCGAGTTTCTGAGTATGAGTCTTTATTCCTTCGAATAAAGAATTCTAGAACAGGTTACGTCACCTCTCTACACGAGGCCTCGAGGTTAGGTTCTCGAGACCTGACTTCGTTCATCTCATGTTTCGAGACCTTGGATTCTGTTAAGGATTTTAGGACTTTGATATCAAAGCTCATGTTCGTCGATATCTGACTCGGAAAGAGTTTTAAGACTTTAGGTTCAGGTTCAATGTGACCTGAATTAGGATTTTGAGACCTTAGGTCCGGATTTGCCGAGACCTGTTTTTAGATAGTAGGATTTTAAGACCTTAGGTCCGGATTTGCCGGGACCTGTTTTTAGATAGTAGGATTTTAAGACCTCAGGTTCAGGTTCGGCGTGACCTGAATTTAGGTAGTAGGATTTTAAGACCTTAGGTCCGGGTTTGCCGGGACCTGTTTTTAGCTAGTAGGATTTTAAGACCTCGGGTTCAGGTTTAATCGTGACCTGAATTTAGGTAGTAGGATTTTAAGACCGTAGGTCCGGGTTTGCCGGGACCTGTTTTTAGCTAGTAGGATTTTAAGACCTCAGGTCCGGGTTTGCCGGGACCTGTTTTTAGATTGTAAAAACATGAGATGCTTGAATGTGGATGTTTTTATTATAACTTCGATGGAGTACATAGTCATGGAGCTAATAGCTTGAGCTGGGTGTTCTGAACACATGCCCCCTTTGAGTGTGAAGATGGATATGTTGAGATGAGG
>CAKOAT010164044.1:0-30684 GCA_932364175.1 Eruca vesicaria subsp. sativa | reverse complement strand
GATCCCGTCGTTCCTCGATGAGGTCGAGGTGATCTGATAGGAGCTGATTGTTAGCTTCGGGATTTGTCGTGCAGAGCTCTCGGCGGAGGCTCCCTGTGACAGTTTCGGCTGGGACGACGGCTTCCATCCCGTAGGCTAGGGAGAAGGGGGTTTCTTCCGTAGCTCTTCGTGGGGTGGTTCGGCATGCCCAGAGCACTTCAGGTAACCTTTCGGACCACGAACTTTTGTCGATTCCAAGGCGTTTCTTGAGGTTTTCTAGTACTGACTTATTAGCAGCCTCCGCCTGGCCGTTTCCTTGGGGGTATCGTGGTGTTGACATGGTGAGGCGAATTTTCCACTTGTCGCGGAAGTCTTTAAAGTCGTTAGATATGAACTGTGATCCGTTATCGGTTACGATTTCGTATGGGACACCATGTCGGCAAATGATGTCTCTCCTTACGAGTCGTTCGGTTTCAACTTTAGTTACCTGTTGGAAAGCCTCAGCTTCTATCCATTTCGTGAAGTAGTCTGTTAGGACTAGTAGGAAGCGTAGCTTCTGCCTTCCTGTTCCAGATACGACCAGTGGTCCTACGATATCCATGGACCATCTCATGAATGGGTATGGGGCGGATATCGAGGACAATTTCTCTGATGGCTGATGTATAAAAGGTGCGTGCCTTTGGCACCTGTCGCATGAGGACGAGTAGGTCTCGCAATCTGCGATAATGGTAGGCCAGAAATAGCCTTGCCTTTTGATTCAGATAGCTAAAGCTCTGCCACCGGAGTGGTTTCCGCAGGAGCCATCGTGCATTTCTTTCATGAGTTTGATAGCATCGAGGCCGTGGATGCATCTTAGGTAAGGTCCCGATACGCTTCGTTTATAAAGGATAGATTCCATTATGCAGTATCTTGCGCTTATTGCTTTAAGTTTTCGAGCTTCCCATTTATGGGGGGGACCTTGCCCTCCGAAATATACTGCATGATTGGAATTCTCCAGTCCTCTCTTCCTATGATTTTGTCGTGAAGGGAGGAGGGAGGTCCCATCGCGGGATCAGGTTCACGGGTGTTGTTACGTCCGGAGGTCGTACCCCTGGGGATGTTCCTTCTGTTAGGTTCGTCGGAACCTAGGTCTGGAGGAACATCTCCAGGTGTGTTATTTATTTATGGGGCTGGGATTGTATCTCCGGTTGGAGTTTCGGGTTCAGGGGAATATCTTGTTCTGCGAGTGTTTACTCTTAGGACAGGTGAGCTTGAAGGCTGGACTATGCCCCCAGAGGTGTGCTTTCTGAATTTGCGGGCTTTTGTTTTTGGGAACCAGAATGTGGTTAGGACTTGGGTTGCTGCTGATTCGGAGCAGCTACCCTCTATTTGCTCTTTCGGTTTGCTATCGATCTCAGCTTTGGTAGCTATGTCGATGCTTGGTTTTTCGATTCCTTCTACGGGTATGATTCGTTTTACTAGGGGATCTGATGTGGATGCCAATGCAGCTAACGCGTCTGTTGAGGAGTTCTCTCCCCTTGGGATTCTCGTTAGCTCGAATTTACTGAACTGTTTAGTGAAGCTTTGTACGACTTCGATGTATGCCCCCATTCTTTCATCCCTTGCTTCGTACTCGCCGTGGAACTGGCTAGCTACCAGCTGTGAGTCGCTGTAGGCGTTCAGCTCTTGGATTCCGAGGCTTAGGGCGAGTCTTAGCCCTGCGATTAGTGCTTCGTATTCGGCTTCGTTGTTTGAAGCATTGAAGCCGAGCCTGTAGGATTGCTCGATGGTTTCTCCGGCTGACTAGGTCAGCCTTAGGCCAATTCCGGAGCCTTGTTTTGACGAGGCTCCGTCGACATACAGGCTCCATTCCGGAGCTTCTGCTCTCGGATCTAACTGTTCAGATGATAGCTCAATGATGAAGCCGGCGAGGACCTGAGCTTTTATGGCAGCTCGGGGTCTATATTCGATGTTGTATTCACTGAGCTCTATGGCCCATTTAGCCAATCGTCCTGATTGGCTAGGGCTATGCAGGATCGTGCGTATTGGCTGTGAGGTCAGTACCACGATCGAGTGTGATTGGAAGTAGTCGTAGTTTTCTGGCGGCTGTCACGACTGCCAGAGCTAACTTTTCCATGGTAGGATATCTGGTTTCGGCGTCTATTAGGATTTTGCTCGTGTAATAGACAGGTCTTTGCTCGTTTTGCTCCTCTCGTACCAGTACGCCGCTAACCGCCGCAGTTGACACGGCGAGGTATAGGTACAGGGGTTCTCCTGTTACTGGTTTGGATAGGATCGGAGGCTCGGAGAGGTAAGCTTTTAATTGTTTGAAGGCTTCCTCGCATTTCTCGTCCCATAGGAACTTCTTATTATTTTTTAGAAGTTTGTAAAATGGGAGGCATTTATCGGTGGACTTAGATATAAATCGGTTCAAAGCGGCGATTCGTCCGGTCAGTCTTTGTACCTCCCTGGTTGTCTTAGGTGACGGCATTTCCAGGAAGGTCGCTGTCTGTTTCGGGTTGGCTTCGATACCTCTCTCGGTTACGAGGTAGCCGAGGAATTCGCCCGAGGGCACTCCAAAGGTGCATTTTGCGGGGTTTAGTTTCATACCGTATTTGTTGAGGATATCGAAGCATTCTTTTAGGTGGGAGATGTGGTTTTCCCCAGCTGAGGATTTAACCAGCATATCGTCAATATACACCTCCATGGTTTTTCCGAGCTGTCCGGCGAACATTTTGTTCACAAGCCTCTGGTAGGTAGCTCCCGCGTTTTTTAGTCCGAATGGCATTACCTTGTAGCAGTAGGTCCCGCGCTCGGTTATAAATGCGGTTTTTTCTTGATCTTCAGGATTCATCATGATTGATTATATCCAGAGAAGGCATCCATAAAGGACATGAGCTGGTGCCCAGCTGTTGTCTCAACGAGGCGATCGATGTGAGGTAACGGGAAGCTGTCTTTAGGGCAGGCCTTGTTTAGATCGGTGAAGTCTACACAGATTCTCCACTTCCCGTTTTTCTTTTTCACTACTACGGGGTTAGCTAGCCAATCGGGGTAGTGTACTTCACGGATGGACCCTTCTTTCATGAGTCGATCTACCTCGTCGTTGACAGCTTGGGCTTTTTCGAGGCCTAGCTTACGGCGTTTTTGTTTGATCGGTTTGAAAGTAGGATCTACATTGAGCTTGTGAGTGGTGACGTTTGGGTCTATACCTCTCATGTCGCTGGTAGTCCATGCAAATGTTTTGACGTTGCTTTTCAGGAAGTCGATCAGTTCCTTTTTCGTTTCGAGGGGTAGCTCTGACCCGATGTTCACTTGTTTCTCGGGATCGGAGTCATCAATGTTAACTCGTTCGGTTAGGTTCCTAGGGGGGCCTCGAATATTTTGTTGCATCTCTCGACCTTCCTGGATCTGTAATTGCTATTGAGGTGATTCCTTGAGGATTCCGAATCCTCCGAAGTAACAGATCCTGGAGATCTTCTGGCTACCCCGTACGGTGGTTATTCCGTCCGGTGTTGGGAATTTCACACATTGGTGATAAGTGGAAGCTACTGCCTTCATCTTATGGATCGAGGGTCTTCCTAGGATCGCATGAAATGGAGAAGGCCTGTCGATGACCACGAAATTGGTCATTTTCATGATTCCCCCAGCTATGACTGGGAGCTTGATGGTTCCTAAGGAGGTAACTATTTCCCCAGAGAAACCTACAAGGTTAGCTTTCTGGCCGATAATTTCGTAGTCATCTATTTCCATCCCTTTCAGGGCGTTATAGAAGATGAGATCGACCGAGCTTCCGGTATCAACCATCAGCTTAGGCACCTCGTAACCTGTTATGTTCAGGGTGACGATTAAGGCGTCATCGTGAGGTCTGTCGAGGTCTGATGTCTCGCTCTCCCAGAAAGAGATCTTGGTGTTGGTTTCGGGATTGGGAGGCTTAGATTGAGCTCTAGAAACAGCCTTCCGCACATGGCTCTTGATTGAGTTAACTGAGTCTTGACATATATCGGAGCCTCCGAGGATATAATCCACTCTTGAGCTAGGGCTCGACTGAGGCGGAGGTTTTCTTAGGAGGGTCTCGATTTGTAGACTCTTCCCTTGGGGAAATTTCCCAAGAATCATGTCAACTCTTTTCTTGGGAGCTGGCGGTGGCGAATCTGTTTCCTTTTCAGGTGATCTTTCACGTTTCGGTGATGTGTCTCTGGGACCTATTTACTGGTAAGGGGGTGGCTTTTTTAGTTCCACATCATTTAGTTCCCCAGCTACGAATTTAGCTGCCAACTGTCGTTGGAGGTCCCAGCATTCCTCGGTTGAGTGCCCTTTTTGATCGTGATAAGAGCAGTGTTTGTTCTCATCGTAGCCTTTCGTCCAGGGAGTTTTGCTTGTCGCGGCAACAGGTTTTTCCTGTTGGGCTTCCTCGACAGCATATGAGTGTTCTCCCTAGGTCTGATGGTTCCGAGAGCTCCCTTTTCTAGAGGGTCCTTTTGCTTCCGAGGTTTCACCTTTCGGGTAATTCATGGATTTCTTGTGGATTTTATCCAGCGCAGCTGTTTCTTCCTCCAAGGTAATGTATCTCGATGCTTTGTGAAGGGCATCATCGATAGTCGGAGGAGGGTTGAGTGTTAATTCGGACCAGAATTCTGATTTATACCAGAGGCCTCTCCTAAGGGCTTCGATGGCTACTTGATCGTTGGGGTTCGAGAGCTTAGTTCTGACTGCTCTGAATTTCTCGATGTAGATTCGTAGCGAATCCCCCATTCCTTGCCTGATCTTCCAGAGGTCAGCCTCGGAGGCTTGTTTAAGGATATGGGTCGAGTATTGTTTCATGAAGGCGTTAGTGAGCTGGTCGAAGTTATCGATTGAGTTTGGCTCGAGGCTCGAAAATCATTCGAGAGCTGTTCCGACCAGGTTCTCAGCAAAGGTTCTGCAATAAGCTGCTTCGCATTCTTCTCTTGTGAAATGAGTTTTCACTATAGCTAAGCGGAAGACTCTCAAATGAGCCTTGGGGTCTGAGGTCCCGTCATATTCGGGAATCCTAATTTTTCGGGTATCTCTTATGTAAGAGCTAGCGATTTTATCTGTGAATGGGGTTCCATGGGTTTCCTCAATCAATCTCTCGATTTTGGGAGCTGAGCTTGTTGCTTTATGCACTTGAGCGTTCAGCTTCTGGAGAGCTGCGTGAGTTTGCTCCATGTATCGGCGAATAGCCTCAGGTCCTTCTAGGGCAAGGACAGTTGGGTCTTCGCGAGGAATCTGATGAGAATATTCTCGATGGAGTCGAGTGTCGTCGTTATCCCAAGCGTTAGGTGGGCTAAATCGCTCGTTAGCTCTAGATCCACCTTGAGGGACGCGACCTGGGGGGTGAGCTGTAGGATCAGCTTCCGTCCTCGCGTTATCTCGACTAGGGGTCGCGCTTCCATTTTGGTAAGCTGAAGTTGGTGCTCTACCCCTAGGAGGGGGAGACATTCCTTCTCCGGACCTAAAAATAGGTGGCAGAGGTGGCAATCGTGTGTTGTGTTCGTGAACCCTATTGGGTGCTGAGCTGGTCGTCGCTATGTTACTTCCCATAGCGCTAGTTATAGGTGGACTAAATACTGGGGTTGTCCCAGTGAGGGGTGTCCGGAGAACAGGCTCTTGCCCATTACGAGCAACGCTGTTGGGGGAAAAGTCCAGGCGTCCGCGAGGGAACGTGGGTTCGGTGAGTCGATCTCGGAAGGCGATTCCTGAGCCTTGACGTTGCGACGGATGAGTTGTCTCGATTAGAGATCTAGTCACCTCTTCAAACCATTGTTGCCGGGCGGTTAGCTGTTGCAATGTACGCTCATTATCCTGAGCTCTTTCTACTAACTGCACCATCATTCGGCGCATTTCGGATAGCTGAGCTTCAGAATGATGCGGAGCGTGTTGACGTTGGGGGTTCTCAGGGAGCGTAACCCCAGTGTTGTTTCCACTGGAAGACCTTGGGTTAGCTATCCCAGTTCGGTTCGGTTGAGCATTAGCCGGAGGCTGTTGCTCGGATCGGTGATCGGCGGATCGAGGTTCCGGATCTTGAGGGTCCGGGTCCCTCCTGTTCGGTGAGCTGTCGATCTGGATCACGGGATCCGGGATGGATGGGCTCGTTGCCTGGTTGGATGGATCAATTCTCAAGTTACGGAGTGAAGGATTCAATTATCTCGTCCCCTCAGACGGCGCCAAAATGTGAGGGATAAAACTCACTTATTAAAATTAGGTTAGGTTTAGATTGGGAAGAGACAATCGTGGGCTGAATCCTGTTAGAACTTGTGTGAATGAAATGCGTTTGTTTGTATTGATTTGGATAACAAAAAGAGTTTACAAAGATGATCTTGATGATCTAATCGAAAACAATAACAATCGACAGTGATGGTTACAAATAAAATGTGTCTAAATCTTTAGGTGTCGAATAGTTCAAAGAAGTCCCCTTCTCTTCTTTTCTCCCTCCTTTAAATAGCCTCAGGTCACGTTGAACCTCTCCTGATTAGTCTCCGAGATTTCCTTCGTAAACTGAGGGATTTGCAACAGCTTTCTTTTGACCGAATCATGCGCCTCTATCTTCGTATCCTGGGCTGTTTTATTAGGTTCCTGCGAGAGAAGCTAGAGCTACTCATGTTAACTCTTCGTAAATGAGGTCTGGAGCTCTCCTCCGTAACCTGTTTTATCGACGTTCCTTTCTTAGCAAACAGCCTCCGGCTTCTTTCTAAAGTCTTTCTCGAAATGTAATTGCTAACGGGCCTCATAAAAGCCCATTACTGGTTATTCTTATTTAGGCCTGTCATCTTCAGCTAACGGGTCATATTTGGGCCCAACAATAGTCATGGCCTTCCTTCTGTCGGAATCCTTGAACTACAAGCCTAGCTTTGTATTTTCCACCAGGTTTTCGTGTCATTATCCATTTATTTCCTAATGCTTTGCAGCCAGGTGGTAAATCTGTTATGTACCATGTATAATTTTGCATGATAGAATTGGCATCCAAGTCTTCCGTTCAAGACTGGTAGTATTTTATGTTCCACCGTTGCTTTGTTCATTATTCCATTACTGTCACGCCATCCACGTTGAATTCCATCCACAAGCAACTCTATTAAAACCTTGGTTTCCTCTGAATTCCATAGGCTATACTGATTTTTTTCTTTATCACCCATTGCAATCTTATGTGAAGTTAATCAATATTAGTAAAAACATACACACAAAAATATTTATCACAAACAAACAGGTAAACATAAAAGTTCTTAACCCTTTTACAAAAAAATAAAAAAACATAAAAGTTCTTGCTACTAGTCTAAGCAAATAAATAATGAAACCAAACATAAACTTGCAAGCAATAGCTATAACAATCAAACCATTTTATACACTATAATGAAAAACAAAGAAATAGATCACAAAAAGAGATTAAAAAAGCGAACCAGATTTTTCACAAAAGAAGAAGAGAGAACTAGAGACTTGCAGTACCTTACGTGCTTTGATGATGAATAAAAGCAAAGAACAATTTTAAGACGCTCCTTTTCTTTATACACAATTGAACTTACTTTATTTTGAATTTTTATATGGAAAATAGATAAACAATAGTTGAAAAAGTTAACATAAAATCACAATAAGTCATCACCAATCAAGCCAAAAGAATATATGGATTCTATAAATATGGGAAGACATATTGTAAGAATCAATGGAAATATTACAAACTAAAATCATCTTGACTTTTGGAATCAGAAAGAATTAGCTTCCCACTTATACTTTCTAGACTACTCCGCCGAGTGTCAATTCGTTTCTTTCTTGTTCATAGACACAATATCACTCTTTCATCATATCAATAAAATGACTTTAAAATAACCACAATCGAGTTTTATTATTTTTCAGATAATATTTTAGAATAAATTAAATTACCAATACAACAATCTATCTTATTAAAACAGAAGTACCAATAAAATATACCCCTTAGTTTTTCAAGTTATTTACACTATAATGCCATTGTATTTATTAATAATCCTAATTTTTAGTAATATTGTCTTTTTCAGTTAATTTAATACATTTCTTAAATTGTTTATTAATTTTAAAAACAAAATCATTTCTAGATATTCCCTAGATTTTCTAATATAACAGTTTATACTACTAATTTTTTTTCTAAAAATATCGAAAGTTTAAATATGAGAATATTAGAAGTGCATAATAATTATAATTTACGTATTCAATCACGTTGGACCATTTAATAACGTATAGTCAAGGTTTTTAAATACTAATTTCAGTTATCATTAATGCTTAAAATATGTTATTAAATAATAATGTAATACATATATATTTTAAAATTATATATTATTATATATAAAATAAATATTTATATATATATATATTTGGAAAAATGTAAAAATAAACCCGCACGGGTGTGCGGGCCAAGCTCTAGTTTATTATATTAAAATAGAAGTCACAACATCATTTCATGTGTGATTTTTAAGCCGGACCACTCTTAAATTTGTATATTAAATGTATTTTAAGAAGACTTATAATATATAGAATCTTTGAAATACTTTAATCACAATATCTTTTGATATCTTTTCATTTAAAATATAGTTATATATATATTAAAAATTTCGAAAAAGCTGTTTTAGAAGATTTCAACAAGATCTTAATTTTCAAAATTATATATAAATATTTTCAATACTTTCAGATTAGTTTTGAAATATTATTATACATTAATATATTTAGTTATCATTTTTAAAACGAAAATAAATATTTTATCGCTTTTATCTATTATATAATCACAATCAATCATATTAAAAGAAAATTATTATCTTAATCTAAATATTTTAACAATATCTTAATTTTCAAAAAGTGTATGTAAAAATTTTCACTAATTTTGTAGTTAGAAATGTACTATTATTATGCATTAATATATATATATATATATATATATATATATATATATATATATATATAATTTTTTGTTTATAAAATTATAAATGAATTTATCCTAATTTTATCTATTTTATAATCATAATATTCAACCATGTAAAATAAGAGTTTTATATTGCAGTACATATTATAAAATTATATTAATTTAATAGAGTTATAAAGTTTATTTTCATAAATATCAAATATTTATATTAAAAATATAATATGCTAACAGACTACAATACATGTATAAACATTAACATATTTTAGACTTTTGTATATAAAATAATATATTATGTAAAATGAATAAACATAAAATATTATTAAAAAGAAATCGAGTTTTGAAGACGGGTCCAAATTTAACATATATTAAAAAGAAAATACTTTTCAAATATGTTTTTTCATGCACATATTAATTTTTTTGATAACCAAATGCAAATACAATAAGATAAATATATAATACGAAGTAACAAATACATGTAATGATTTTAAAAAATTGATTATATACAACATGTAAACTAGATATTATTTTATTTGAATAGTTATATAAATATTTAAATATATAATTAAAATTAAAAATGTATACTACTAATGATCTAAAATAAATATATATGCATATAAAATTGAAAATAAAATCCGCACGGTTGTGCGGGTCAAGATCTAGTTTCTTTTTTAAAGCCCGTTGAGCACTTCGAATTAATTTATATGAGGACAGATTTACAACTTTTTAAATCATTTTTCATTTATGAAAAGAGAAAATCCCGGGCTTTGAACGTCCTGAACCCGGAAAGCCACTACCGGAGATGTTATGATGGTCATCACATGATTTTCTCCTGAGAGACTCCAAATGTTGAGGTCTTCTTCCTCCTCGCATCCTGTGTTTACTCCATATTTATAGGTGTAAGTTTCATTGCCTGGCCCGTTGGTGAACAACAAGGAGTTCCCACTGACACCACAACTATCAGGTAGCTCCTTAGCAAAGCATGAGACAGATCCCGGGTGTCCAATAAACAACACACGACCTCCTACGTCGCTGACCTCAACCCATTTACCAGCCTCTTCATCTAGCCTGCACACTCTACATGTGAACTGACTAAAATCTGACACATCAGGAGGAGGGATGATTTTCTCAACCAAGAATAGTTCATCATCATTTCCAGATGGAACCAGATAGTTTCGCGAGCTCAAAGGCTGCAAGGGCATCAAAGGAGTCACCTGGAGGGTAAAAGGATCTATAAAGAAAATATCCCTATTAAGAGCCGTTCCGTAGAACTTGCCTCTAAAAACGATCACGTTCTGGCACGAAGCAATTGTGAATCTCTTAAGCCGTATCCACTCCATTTCAGCACTTCTTAATACCAACAAAAAGTTACTGTAGTTGACAAGCACAATGAATCCTCCTCCTCGCTCCTTGATTAGCGGAAGAAAAGCCACCCCTCTGTAACCTTTTGTTTTCCATTCTTCAATATCCCAACCAATCATTCTGTAATGATCGCTTAAAGGGAAGATCTGGCATTCAAGCATGTTCATTAAGGCTGGTTGAGATTCGGGGATATTCACTTTCACTGAACACTGAAGAGGAGATGGAAAGTTTATCTGACGACCTTTTGACTCATACCGGCTTATTCCTCCCAAGAAATATTCAGACGCAGCACCCTGAGGAGATTTGACTCTAAAGAGAAACAAAGGGAACTTCTCGAGAATGCACAAGCGTTCGTTTTCTCGAGGATACTGGGCAAACGTGGGAAGAGAGTAACTTGGACGTAATAGGCAAGCCGAGAAGGGAAATGTGGATCGCCACGAGGTACAAACAGAGCGAGCATGAACGACATCGAAACAGTTGTCATGATTCAGGGAGATGAAATGGATTAGCTCCTCCGGTAGAAGAGACCAGTCTGGCATCATCGATATGTTGGGTTTAGGGAAACTGTAAATAGAGTAAAGAGACATGAACATAGAAAATTAATCTCATGGCAATCAGTCATCTTAAACTGATCCGACAAAAAAAATGTCGTTACACATATTGAATGGATAATGTCATGACAATCTATTATCTAACTAAAACTGATCCGGAATGACAATTTAATAATTCACCAACAAACAGAGCATCAAGTCCAATTCGGTAAGACAAATATGTTTAATTCTTCAGGTAAACTCTGCTATTTCTATTATCTAACTAAAACTGATTGAGCCAACAAAAAAAAAAAAAACTAAAACTAAAACTGATCCGAGTTGACTATATGATGCATCATGCATAGTACAATAATTTTTTGGTACCAAAAACCTGGATTTAAGTTTAGAGACCTCTTCAGGAAAAATCAACCAAGTATCGAAAGGAGATATTGATGGAGTGGGGCTGGGAGCTATTTTCGAGATTTTCAATTATTTTTCATGTTCCTTTGGTGATTTGGTTACCGGAAGTTAATGGCTGCAACTGGTTCTCACTTTTAAGAATAAGACTAATATTATCCGCGTAGTGCTACGCACGGCCCTTGTTTTACGACTAGGGTCATCATTCCGCGCAAACGCGAGGTCTATTTGTATTGTATTTGCTTTTTAAAGATTGTCTAATCCTTTTTCATTATCTGATTTATATTTTCAACTAGTATTATCACCCATCAGTTTTTTTTTGCATTAATATTAGAGACTCTTAATATATTGTTTTAACCAAATTCTAGTATTTTATATATATATATACTAGGACAAAACCCGCCCTACGGACGGGTAAGAAAATAAAAATAATAGAACATATATATGATATATGTTATATAATATTTCATTTAGGCTCACTGAAAAACGATATCATTGTTTTTGTTATTTTTTAGAAACCATATGTTTATATAACTAATAATAAAATGTTCATTTTAAATAATGTAATTATTTTTTCCATTTTTAGGGTTGTTTTATTTCTTTATCATAATAATAAATTAAATTATTTAGTGTTACACCAAAATTATGATAACTTTTTTCTCTTTTACATTTTTTAAGAAAAAAAACTACTATTATTCATTGTATTCTATATTTTCTTTTAAATCTATTTTTTAATTTAAATAATGAAAAAGTGAACTTTCACTGTTACTTAGTATTAAATTAACTTGATAATCTAACACTAACACATTACCATTTAAAGATTTACATATTTATTTTTAAAGTTATGCAATAGACCATATCATCCAAAATGATTAAGACTTCTAAACACACATATTATTGTTTATCTTTCAGGGTAATTAGTAATTATATTAATTTGTCCTTCAGATAATTTATAATTAATGCTATTTAATTATAAATTTACAATAAAAATTATAATTAAACTAACTGCACCATTTAATACTATGATTTAGTAATGCAGAGAAGACAAATAATTTAGGAATGGCTTAACAACTCTAAAACTGGACTACAAAGGGAACATCAGAAACACAGTGAATGTTTGGACATCCAAAAGAAAATTATAAGAGAGAAATTCGTAGGTGTCAAAAAAGAGAGAGAGAAATTCGTATATAACATGTAAAACACTTCAATGAAGAGAATAAGAAGCACTTTACAATTACGCTTGTGGAGTAACAGAGAGTAAAAAATGTCTGACAATAAATATGAGTTTGAGTAGAGAAATAGAACTTGAGAGAATCCCCTGTGAACCGTCTGTTGGATCAAATAAAGAAGCCCAAAGGCTTTTATATAGATATGTGAATAAATATGACTTGGGCTGAATATAGCCCACATAACAATGTGTTATGTATGTACTAAAGTCTCACACCGGGCAAATGAAGAAGTTTTGAGCAATATATATATATGTACTCAGGATATGAGTTTGTAAACAGCTCAGTGAGAGAGGAGGCGCTCCACTCGCACGCCGCCGCCGCCATCCGGCCGGCTCGGCTTGGGCTTGGGCTCGGGCTTGGGCTTGGGCTTGGGTTTTATTGGAGGGCCTTTGGCCCGATTAGAAGTTATCTTTTTGGACCAAATTAAGCTCAACGCTTTGCCATTTAAACTTCAAAAACAGCATGCAATTTTATTTAAAACGACAAGTAGTTTGTCTAACAAATAAAAAAACGTCACGTAGTTTATCCTCTCAGATATTTAAACGAGAAAAGAGAGAGTCTTGCAGAAAAAGATTTCGCTACTCAACTTCCCTCGATCTCCGCGAGATTCTCGCCCACGTGCAGCAGTTGTTGCGGGAAGTGGCTCTCGTCTTTCTCTTTAAATAAACTCGCTTCTCTTCTTCATTCTTCAATCGTTTTTAACACAGAAAAATCCAGCAATCTCTCAGCGTAAGTTTTCAGAGAGTGTTCGTAGAATTTATGTTCGTTAGGTCGTTTCATGAGTGAAGTGTGATTCGTCTGCCATGGTTGTATCCTGGGACTCGATATTCGTACAGTTTCGTCTCACTACGGAGCGAATATTAAGAGTTAAGGAAAGAGATTTATCTCGCCTCCATGTCTTATATAATCGTCTATTTCCTTAACTCCGTCTTTCTTATATCGTTCATGTTGATCCGGTTTTCCGGCTTCTACAATCTTAACTCTTAATTGCTTTCTGTTTAAAGCTTTAATCGGGTTGAAAAAAGCGATGTATAGAAACGGGTTCTGGAACCGTGTTTGCGATTTGCTCTATAGCACTTCCGCGAAAAGGTCTTCGAAACGCTGTTTGCGATTTGGTTTTATCATTTCCGCGAAACATTTCTTACTTATCTCAAAACGATTTGCGGTTTGCTTATAGCATCATCCGCGAAACGTTTTAGATACTTGTTTCTTTCAAAACGTTTATATATGAATCGTTTTCACAGATGCTTTCTTAAGTGAATTTGTGAAACATTCTAAGTCTACATTAAACGGTTTCTGCGAACGCTTATAAGCGAGTTTGCAAAACGTATTTTCAGACTTCTATCGAAATGATTTGGTTCAATTACCAAAAATGAAAATCGATTTTACACTATTATTTTTTGCTTAAAAATAATATGTTAGTTGAATCGTTGTATGGAGTACTGATCCGTTTTCATATTTTCTTTACAGAAAAAGACGAACGATGACAACACCCCTATTGACCTCGCCACTCAGACTCCACTCAATGCGACAGCACCTGTTGCAACCGGCGTGACGAACGCTGTATCAACCGATGTAACCCTTCCAGTGGGTGCTGTTCCTGATGAGACCACACGCCGTAGCCTGTTCGGTGCTGGTCTTTATCAAACGGGTCCAATTCAAGGATCCAAAAGTGTTCCGGTTGCAGTTGCGACTCCTCCGACTATTCCTGGTGTCATCTCTCAGAATATGATGCCAGACAGATTTGATGGCAAAGGCTTCAAAACGTGGCAGAAGAAGATGCTGTTCTTCCTAAGTTTGTGCAAGTTGGACAAATTCATCGAGGAAGATAAGCCCATTATCCCTCACGGGATTGACGATATGCACGTCTTCTCAAGTGTTGAAAGTTGGGTGCATTCGGATTTCATCTGCAAAGGCTACATTTTGGGTCGTCTCATTGACCCATTGTACCAAGTCTACTGTGAGATTCCAACGGCTAAAGAGCTCTGGAAATNTGTGCAAGTTGGACAAATTCATCGAGGAAGATAAGCCCATTATCCCTCACGGGATTGACGATATGCACGTCTTCTCAAGTGTTGAAAGTTGGGTGCATTCGGATTTCATCTGCAAAGGCTACATTTTGGGTCGTCTCATTGACCCATTGTACCAAGTCTACTGTGAGATTCCAACGGCTAAAGAGCTCTGGAAATTGCTTGACAAGAAGTATAGAGGTGAAGACGCTGGCTGCCAGAAGTATGTAGTTGCAAAATTCCATGACTTCAAAATGGTGGATTCAAAACCCATCATGGATCAGGTGGAAGCGTATCAGCTCATTTGCTATGAAATTGCTGCTGAGGGAATATCCATAGATGAGACATTCATAGCCCTCAGCCTCATCCTAAAGCTTCCTCCAAGCTATGCTAAATTCAAGAATTACCTAAAGCACAAAAAGAAGAAGATGAGACTTGAGGATCTCATTCAGAGGCTTCAGAGGGAAGCCAGAAACCGAAAGAATGACAAGCTCGAAGCTAAAGAGCACAGTGTGAATGTGGCTGAAACGAAAGGTAAAGGAAAGGCAATTGCTAACTCCCCTGCCAAGTCTTCCAAGACACCTGCAAACTTGAAGGTTTCTGGACCAAACTTCAAGAAGAAAGGCAAAGGCAATGAAAACAATGAGAATGTGGAGAAATTCAAGGGAAAGTGCCACTACTGTCACAAAAATGGTCACAAGACTGTTGAGTGTTGCAGCAAGATCAGAGATGAGAAGGCCCAGGTGAATCTCACGGAGGAAAATCTCGTTGCAGTGGTGACTGAAGTCAACATGGTTGAAAATAACAACCCCAAAGATTGGTGGCATGATACTGGTGCCACCACCCACATTTGCACTGATAGGGCGATGTTCAGCACTTATCAGAAAAGTAAGACTCAGGAGAAGCTGTTCATGTGGAATAAAACAGTCTCCAAGATTGAAGGCCGCGGCAAGGTGGTTCTGAAGATGACATATGGACGTGAAGTCACTCTGCAGAATGTGAAGCATGTGCTTGACATGAGGAAGAACTTGGTTTCGGGAACCTTGCTCAGCAAGAATGGATTCGCCACATATCTTGAGGCGGACAAGCTCGTGATTAGGAAGAATGGGGTGTATTTGGGAAAGGGGTATGTTAAGGATGGACTGGTCAAAATGAATGTAATGACAGTCATTCCAAAAGTTGTAGCTCCAAAAGTTTCAATGAATAAGAAAGAGCCAGTTGCTTATTTGGTTGAGTCTTTTAATATTTGAAAGATTAGGCCATGTGAACTACAAATCGATACAAAGATTAATGAATCTAAATCTAATCCCAAAATGTAAAACAAGTAAACAAAAATGTGAAGTATGCGTACAGGCTAAGCTCACAAAAACACCCTCACCTCATGTTGAAAGAACTAACAAACCTCTAGATTTAATTCATACCGATTTATGTGATTTAAAATATATACAAAATAGAGGTGAGAAAAAGTACTTTGTGACCTTCATAGATGACTGCACAAAATATTGTTATGTATACTTATTACGTAGCAAAGATGAAACCTTAGAAAAATTCAATGAGTTTAAACTCGAGGTAGAAAATCAGCTTAAAACAACTATTAAAATAGTTAGAAGCGATAGAGGAGGCGAGTATGATGGGCCATTCAATGAATTCTGTAAAGAACATGGAATAATTCATCAAACTACAGCCCCTAACTCACCAGAATCTAATGGAGTTGCTGAACGCAAAAATTGAACTCTAAAAGAGATGATGAATGCAATGTTGAGGGAATCAGGATTGCCCCAGAACCTGTGGGAGGAAGCGCTGCTTACCACTAATTATATCCTCAACAAAATTCCACACAAAATAACTGGCAAAACTCCATATGAATTATGGAAAGGTAATTTACCATCGTATAAATACCTTAAAGTGTGGGGGTGCTTGGCAAAAGTTGCGGTACCACCACCCAAAAAGGTCACTATTGGACCTAAAACAGTGGATTGCATCTTCATCGGATATGCACATAACATTAGTTCTTATCGATTTCTGGTACATAAATCTGAAATATCAGATATTCATGAAAACACAGTAATGGAATCAAGAAATGCATATTTCTTCGAAAATATTTTCCCATGCAAGGAAAAACAAGGTTCAAAACGAACTCAGGAAGAAAGAGACAACGATAATGTTTCAGAAACTGAGACAAACGTCGAGATTTCTACAAATGATATTTCAGAAAATGAAAAAGATGAACCTAGAAGAAGCAAAAGAGCTCGAAAGGAAAAATCTTTTGGAGAAGATTTCCTAATGGCATTTCTAGTAGAAAATGTTCCAAAAACTTTGGCAGAAGCCATGGCTTCACCAGAAGCTCCGTTTTGGAACGAAGCTGTCAGAAGTGAATTCAAAAAACCCACAAGCATTACCTAAGCAGGATCAAGTTCCTAAAAGGTCAATATCAATGCTATGTTGATCTTTTAAACAACAGTTCAGGCTTTGGGTGGGATCCTATCATGAAAAGATTTATGGCTTCTAATGAAGTATGGAATGACTATTTAAAGGTATGTCTATATTTTGCATCATTTTTATTAGATATGTTCTTGAATTACAAGGGTTATGTTAGATATAATTTAGTTTATGAGATAAAATGATATTTGCATATGATATAGTTTACGTGAAAGGATCGCTTACTGATATAGGTTTACATAAGTTCATAGAGTAATGAATTCTTTTAATTATTTATATTGTATTTAAGTATAGTTTTTCTTTGTAGGGACATCCAAATCACAAGTTTTTACGCTATGACTCTAGTGAACAGTTTGATGATTTAAAAATCTTATTTGATTGTGCAACTGCTAATGGTAGTTCTGCAATTGGCTTGGGTGATACCACGGATGCTCGTGTCTTCACTGTTGGTGACAGTCAAGTACAAGAAAACTTGAATTTTGAGGACATCAATGATGATGTATATGCTCAGCAACCATCCCAAGAAAATGGTGTCAAAAGGCGTGTGGAAAAACTTGTCTCGAGAAAACGATCTCGAACAGACGCATCTGGCAGTTCAGTTGAGATAAACAGTGATCAAAGTGATGCTATGGTAATGATGACCAGCAAGATCCTTACCTTCATAACACAGAGAGAAGAAAGACACCAAAAAGAAGCTGAGAAAAGAGAAGTTGAAAAGAAGAAAAACAGTGTTTGGGATGCTATGAAAGAGGTTCCTGATTTGGATGATCGTATCAAATTTAAAGCGGTGACCCTTATCTATTCCTTGGGAATGAAATATGTGTTCATTGATATGTCCATAGAAGAACGCTATGGTTGGATCCAAAGCAATGTCAACTGAGATTGATCTTTGTTTTATTATATTTGTTTTAGACTGCTCTGTTATTTCTTTTTACAATCCTTCTAGACTGTTATTTTAATATCAAACTGGTTTTAGTTTAATATACACTAGGTGTTGACCCGCGACATGCGCGGGATGAGATAACTTTGACTTTGTTTTAACAATAATTTGGTGTATTAATTTGTTTAATTGAAGAATAGATAGTGGATGTGAATCAGTAATAAAAAGCATATAGTCATATAATGAGAAATTAATATAGCTGCGAAATGAAGCATAGCTGCAAAAATATTATTTTCAATGTTTGTCTTATAGATATCTGATAATAAAAAAAAAACTAAAGAAATAGACTACTAAAAAACAGTTAAAATTAAATTGCAATAAATAATAGAAAAATAAAACATGATATTATGAGAAAAATTCTATTAAAAAAACATAAGAAATTGAAAATTAACATGATATAATGAGAGAAATTGTCTTCAAAACTCCTGGTTGCAATCCTACATACAAAAATAACAATTAATAAGTTTACCAAAAAACACACAGTCTTTTAATATTTTTAACTCATTGAAATGATATACTTCATCATGAACGCATCGAGTTCTGGAACATCATTAGGTTAAAAACTGATTTTTGAAAACCTATCGATGTTTGAGATATTCTTCAATTTTCCTTATCATGATTAAACAAAAAAAAATTAGCAATCGTCAAATGTGATATAAAATTCAACAGATTATTTATTTAAAATTATAACAATACATTACATACTTCCCAATTAATTTGCCAGAATTCTGGACGTATAGACATTTGCTTATATATGTGTAAGAAGCTTTTATTTTACTATATTCACAATGATTTGTGCTTGTGTATCAAGCAAGCACTAGTTCAGACGTATCTCATTTACTTCAGAATATTATATATAGGTGATTGACTTTCATATGGAAAGAGAGCATTAAACTTTTCGACTAATTTGAAAATATGTGATTAACTTACTTAAAATAGGTGATTGACTTTCATATAATATAACTCATAGTATTAATTTTGTGTCCAAAATTTTTCCGTGTGGTTTAAATTCCTTTTAGTCCCATACTTATAACTTTCCTGGTTCTAAAGATTTCTAAATTAATTATATGAAGCAGCAAATCATACTTTCCATAATTTAAGGTTGTTCGGCTACAACCGTTGATATATCTGATTCATTGTGTACTGCCGAAATATTCAAAATGTTGATTCAATATGTTTAAATTAAAAATCATTAATAGTTATTTTTTCAGCCATATTTTCATCAGTAAACTTTTCTTCATTGCGTTTTTATTTGTTTGTGGATTGTTTTTTTTTCATCAAGACAACATTTATTCAGAGGTATTTATTAATTCAATCTTTGAAAAAATAATATAAATATTATATTTTCTATTTATAAATACGTATTTTATTCAACATTCATTACTTATATTATAAAGTTACATATTTGATTAATACTATTGTCAAATACGATAACAACAGATGGTCTTTTATTTAATATTCGGAATATATTATAAAGTTACATTACATATAATGGGTAGTTATATAGATGAATGATGAATGTTTAATACCATTGTCAAAAACGTAATGTTCGAATATTCATTAGTAATAAATACATAGAGGTACATGATGCATAAAATGAAAGTATAAGTATAAATTTGTCCTCAATGGCATGAAATGTAATATGTCTAGTTACTAATGAGATGGATTATTCCAAAAAGGCAATGAGATGAATTGTGGTGATGCCACATAAGTAATGGCATAATGGTTAATAACACATGAACAAAAGGTTTAATGTCAAAAGTGCTTCTCAAATAATAAGAAGGGGATGATGGGGTTTTTAAATATTTTTTGTTGCTTTTAGCTAGCAAAGCAAAATGTCATGATGTTGTTATACCACGTAGCTTATTTTATTGTTAGTGTCGGTAAATGATCTATGTAACTTTATTGTTAGTGTCTTGGTTAGTCTAGTTTTTAAAGATTCTTCGTGTATTTCAGTTATTAATATAAATAGCAGTCTCTTTTTGTAGGTGTTTTATCATGGAGACCTTTGAAGAAGAAGAACAAACGTATGATGAAATACAAGCAAACCAAATGGAAGAAGACGAGTCAGATTTAGAGATTTTGCTGGTGGTGTTAAATAGCATAGCAACAACATATGTGAGGAGTGACGATCGCATACGACGCCCCGTTCGTCGGCCAATCACTAACATTGGCTATGATTACATTCAAAATGCTTTGAAAGAGGACCCTGAGCACTTCCGATCACTATATCGCATGTATCCAAGCTCATTTGAAATTTTTTGTGATCTTATTAGAATGAAGACTGGTCTGAGAGATATGCATTGAAGAAATGGTGGCCACATTTTTACTTATTGTTGGTCAAGGTTCAAAATATGGGTACACAAAAGACACATTCAAGAGGTCAAAGTTCACTATCAGTGAAAACTTTCACAATCTTGCGTGCATTAAATACCTTAGCACCTGATTTGATGGTAAAGCCTGGAGTTACAACAGCTGCAAAGATAAGTGAGAGCACAAGATTTTATCCCTACTTCAAGGTACACATAAAATTTATCTAAAGTTAACATATGTTTTTTGTTCATTTGTTTCTCTGAAAATCACTATTTTAATTTTTATAGGACTGTATTGGAGCTATTGATGGTACACATATTTTTGCAATGATACCAACTTCGGATGTTCCAAGCTATCGTAATCGCAAAGGATTTATATCACAAAATGTCCTTGATGCTTGCAACTTTGATTTGGAATTCATGTATGTTCTTAGTGGATGGGAAGAATCAGCTCATGATTCAAAAAATTTAAGTAATGCTTTGACAAGGCACGGTAGCAGATTAATCGTTCCAGAAGGTATGTACCTAAATAAATTGTAGTAAACAATTTATAGATTAACAATAATTTTTTTTTATTTACAAATTGAATTTCAGGGAAATTTTATATGGTAGACTGTGGGTTTGCAAATCGTCAGAAGTTCTTAGCTCCATTCAGACGTACTCGCTATCATTTACAAGAATTTAGAGGTGAAGGCCGTGATCCTAAAAACCAAAACGAGTTGTTCAATTTGCGGCATGCATCTTTGAGAAACGTGATTGAACGAATCTTCGGTATTTTTAAATCTCGTTTTTTGATTTTTAAGTCAGCACCTCCTTTTCCTTTTACACCACAAGCAGAATTGGTTTTAACTTGTGCTGGATTACATAATTTTCTACGGAAGCATTGTCGGTCTGATGCTTTTCCAGAGGAAGTGATCCCTCCAAACAATGACCAAGCAAATTTTGAAGAAGTTGTACATGTTGGTGCTCTTGAATCTCAACAAAGAGAATATGCTAACAACTGGAGAGACACAATAGCTTTAAGAATGTGGAATGACGCTGTAGAAGCTGGAAGTCAGCGTTAATGGTGAGTTATATCAAAAAAAAAAAAAATTATATATACTTCTACTTTCCTCAACAATTTATAACTCACTTTCATTTGTGATGCTGTTATTTTCTGGATTTATCATTTTGATGTGCTTTTATATGACTGGAATCTCTTTCATAGTTTTTTTGGATAAAAAAGTTCTGGGTTTATCATTTTGATGTTTTGTAATGTGTCTGTGCATGAAGTATATTTCATAGTTATATATATGCATGTTTGATAAAAGAGATTATATGGAAGTGATAATGCTTCTCACGTCATATTTGCATGTTTGATAAAAAAAATTTGATTTCCTTATCTCAACTTTGAGAATACATGGGTTAACTCTAGTATTTTGAAGTTGTGACTAGTGAATTAAAATGTAATGAATCATTGTTTCAATAACACCATAGTTTAATAGAATTACAAATTCTAAAAATACTTAACTTTTTGAATAACAAAAGATTTATATGGAATTGTAAAATCACCACACCAATAACACCAAACTTTTTAAAACTTTAAGAATCATGTTACCAATAACACAGAATCTCAAAATTCTTCAATTCTTTAAAAATCTATCTCCCACTAACCCCCCCTAACCCCTAAATCAGTGAGAAAGAGTTCAGACAAAGTAAAACCCTAAATCTACCTGCCGATTGTTCTGGGTGTCATGTATGGGTACCTTTCTTTGTTATTTTTATCTCCCATTTATATGTGAGTCCCCTATTCTCTTTGTCCTAAGGACATCTCCAACCATGACACCAAATTTGGTGTTTTGGTGTAAAATATTTTTGCTCATCTCCAACCAAGACACCAAACATTACACCAAATATATTATTATATATTGTTTCAAATTTTCAGTTTTAATAATTTTTATATTTTTATTATTTTTAATTGATAAATAATTATTTTCTCATATTTACATATTATAATTATTTTTTGTGATTTTATGTTAATATAAGTCATACATTTTTTGGTTTAAAAATATTATATTTTTGTATTTATTTTATATATAATACTATATTATATTAAATTTATAAAGTATTAATTATAAAAACCACATAATGATAGAATAATATATTTATTTTCATAAGAATATTAAATAGTAATACAAGTTTAAATATATTATAAAAATTAAAAAGTTTGGTAAATTTAATAGTATTACATAAAGTTAATTATATTTTATTAAACCTAACTTAACAATAATTTAATATTATTAGTTGTTCATTACTGATTAAACTTAAATAGAGATTATAATCGATAGTTTAATATAAAATATAAAATTTCTTTGGTATATATATTTTTAAATATAAATAAAATGAAAATAATCAATTATTTATTTTAAAAATAAAACGATAATAATCAACTATTAATTTTTCAAAAATATCATCAATTATGTAAAAATAATTAAAATACAAATAATACAGTATATTTATATATAGTTACAAATTTGAACTAATTAATAATACTAATTGTGAATTATATTATTAAATGAAACATAATAAAATATACATATTAAATATTTGGTGTGATGAATAGTGTTACACCAAATTTGGTGAAACACTATTCACTCTACACCAAATTTGGTGGGATTGTGTAATTTTTAATGTCCCATTGGAGATGAAATGACATCAAATTTGGTGTTTTGGTGTCCCATTGGAGTTGGCCTAAGTCTATTTAACCTAATAAACTGAGCCGAGCAACTACGTAAGACCTTCAAATCGTAATTACATGAGTCGCATCGAGACGAGCTAGGATTGGGCATAAAATCCGAAACCTGAGATCCGAAATGAAGCTGAACCGAAAAATACGACTTGTAATTTGGTCCTGAAATATATAAAAAAGATACTAAAACGAGTTTTATAGAGTGGTATAACAATATAAAAACTCGAATAACCAAACCCAAACATGTAACCAAAAATATCTGAAATTAATAGTCAATATAAATATTTAAAATACATTTATATAAGTATTTTAAATATTTAATTCAATGTTTATGTTGATATGATATATAATAAATATTAAAATTTAAATAGATACCTTAAATATCCAATTAGTGATGAATAAATAGTTTATAGCTCGTTAAAATAACAAATCTACTCTATTTGTAAGGTAATGCATATCGTTTACAAACAATGTTTGTTTTCATGCTTAAGTGAACATTTTATTTTTATTTTTATCAATTTTAGGTTTGTGGGATTAATTTATATTTAAATTAAATGTTTTTCTTTATATCCAGACCTTAGCAATCGATGATGTCTACGAACTCCGGTTCTTCAAACGAACTCTAAATCTGAAATCAAGTTGAAAATCGAATCATAAAATATTTTGAATGGTTGAAAACAAGTAAACAACGGCCTGGTTAAAGTCAACAAAAAGGCAATTGCCTAATTTTAACTGTCTGGTCAACAGCCAATTTTGACCCAAACTAGTTAACCTTGACCTAACTAAAATCTATCTATACTATTATTGGTTAATATCGATTCTATCATTAATGAAATTTTTATATATAAAAAAATTATATAATTAAAAACGAAATTTAAAAAAGAAAATTAGATTAGTATGTTATTATCTTAGATAACTTAGAATAATTAATATAATAAATTTATAAAAAAATCAAAAATAAGATAATTCTTAGATAACTTAGATAATTCTTATTTTTTAGGGATATAATATTGTAACAACATGATAATGTTTATATATCTTAATTTTATATAAAATTGATTTTGGCTTTTGAAAATAATATCATTCTATTATAAAATTTTAAAATTAAAATATAAAAATAAATTTATAATTAAATATTAATAAAAAAAACATATAAAGATACTTTTAAATATAATTAAATATTAGATATTAAAATTGGAACAGTTCAAGTTAATTATACTTTTAATGAATTTATATATTTATATATAAATTAGTTAAAAACAAATTTTATCTTAGTGATATAAATTTATATGTTATTATATTATTTATTTGAGTATAAATTAATAGGATAATTATCCACATTCATGCATATTTAAAAAGTAAGATATCTTATAAAATATTATACATTTATCTGAAAATAATCTTTATATTTTGAAAAATAAAAATTTAAGTTACAAAACAATTTAAAATTAAATATTAAGAAAAAATATAAATATATTTCCAAAAATATTTTATTATATGGATATTTTTCAACACTATAATAAACATATAGAATTTGATGAAAATTCATATAAAAATACTTTAATTTTTGATTTAGGTTTATAGAAAAATAATTTATGATATTATTTTAGAATTAATAAAACAAAAAATAATAAATATTTGTAAGAAAATTATGCCCGCATGAAAAAATATAAATATATTTCGATAAATATTTTATTATATGGATATTTTTCAACACTATAATAAGCATATATAATTTGATGAAAATTCATATAAAATACTTTAATGTTTGATTTAGGTTTATAGAAAAATAATTTATGATATTATTTTACAATTAATAAAACAAAAAATAATAAATATTCGTTAAGAAAATTGTGCCCGCATATGCGGGCACAACACCTAGTCTATACAATTATTTGCGAAGTGATTTTTCGTAATAGAGCTCTCACGTTAAAAGTTAGAGTGGTTAATATCAATATTATCCTTAATGAAATTTTATATATAATATTATTAAATAATTTAAATTAAAAACGAATTATCAATTAATAATATAACTTTATATTATATGTTATATTAGATAACTATAAATTAATAAATAAAATTATCAAAATTATATATTCTTTTTAAAAAGATAATTCTTACATATACTTGGTTGTTATCCGAAAACCGTGTTTTAAATATAAAATTAAATAAGAAATAAGTAAATGAATAACAAAAATTAAATTTTGTAAATTCTACTAATTTTATTTTCAATGTAATTTTACACATTTTAATAGTAAGTGTAATATAAATATTTGGAACATGACTATGCCCGCATGTGCGGGCAAAACACCTAGTCGAATTGGATCAACATGTTATCCTTAACGAGAATTGATTTCAGTTGAACTAGAAATTGATTCATAACTAAACCGGATTAACCTAAACAAAAATTAAATCAGTTTAAATCGACCAATTTAACTTAACCAAACAAAATCAAAACAAATCAGCGGGGTGACCGTTGAGCAAGTCACTAATGAATTGACTCATCTGAGTTGACCAAGTCACTAATGAGTCACCGGTGACGAGAGAATGATGATGTCACACTGGTAAAGACACTAGCAGGGGTGGCTCAAGTAAATGGTTTCATAGGACGGTGGTGTATGGTGGTCATGTGCGGTGGATATGGTTGTAGATGCATATAAGTGTGTGGCAGTGACACTCTAGTTGGGCGAACACGATGGTAACCTTAGATTCACAAAATTGATATGGTTTAGGAGATATGACCAATTTTCCAAAAAAAAAATTTGCACAAAATCCAAATTGTAAAAGGTGATTCGAGTTACCTTTGACGATTAGCAGAGGTTAACTGGATGGTCCCTGAGGTGAAGACACTTGTAGAGACAGAACTTGACAGTTTAGTTTCTGCAGAGTTTTGATGCACTAAGTTTATCGTAGAAAAAAATAAAGATCAAGTGGCTGGTATTTAGGTATTTCTTTGAGTGAGCATGGATTGGGTCATAGGGAGTGAATTGTTACAAAAATATCATTAATTATCTAACTAACCATAATTCAACTAATAGAAAAACTAAATATAGAACATAAAGAGTGAACATGTAAAGTTAATAAATTTTACATTAAAATTTGAATATGTAATCTAATTTGAAACAAAGAAAATTCTCCAAAACACCTTATCTATTACGAGAAAAAAAACGAGGGAGTATCTGCCGATCAAGCACCTCAAACCACAAAATTAACTTTTATTTTGGTCACTGATTCAATCGGTTAGCTTCTATGCCTATAAACTTCCTCAAGAAAACAAGGCCTAAGTAGTCGTGCTGATTGATAGTTTCCTTGATAGAGTCTTCGGTTTGATTGCTGGTTTGGTAACATATCATACGGATATAAGTGATATAGACCCATTTTCTTTAATGAGAATATATATTTCTAAGAATGCAAACAGTCAATGTGATCAGAGAGGGTGGAGAGTGATTCTCGAAAGTGATGGAAAGAAGTGAATTATATTCGTTGAAGATCAGAGGTTATCCTCTACTGGTGTTAAGATCAGATTGGCATGCTACAAATTTTTCAACAAAGTGTTGGTCAAAAAGATCAAGCGGGTAAAAGAAAATTCCCTTCAAAAACTAAAGCTTATATTCTTGGAGACATCTTTAAGGAAAGTGAAATGAAGATAGCAACTTTAACTGCCCCCAAAAGATAGTAGCAGTTGCAACCACTCACATGTTCTAACTAAGAGAACGAATCCTCAAAAACAACCTTAAAGAAAGTGTGATTGAGATTTTGGAGTCTTGGAGATGCTCTTCGCAGCTTTGACAGCGCAAAAGCTATAAATCAAAAGAGGATTAGATAAAGCATACTGAGGATACAACTCAAACTGAGTAAAAGACTGGCTTTCCTTTGATCGATTTAAGAGCCAAAAGATCGATAAAATCAGTAAAGTTTGTTCTTCTGAATAGTCACAAAGGTCATAAGAACACAATATATAATTTGTATTGAACAAAACTAGGATCAGTCTAAAGCTACCGTATTCTTTGTCTATTGCTATTTTTTTCAGTAGTTTTCTACGAACTGTAAAAACACAAACCAAAACAAGCAAACATGAAAAAAAAAAAAAAACAGACCACAATATCAATGAATCAAATCAGATAATCGGAGAAGGTGGAGTCTCCCACACATCAAACACATTCTCTTCACTATGCAATGCGAAAAGCCGATCTCCACCAATGGAGAAATCACAGATTGAGCCACCATAGCTTCTCCTCAGCCTAGAAGTCAAAACCCAATCAGGTCCACAAAACACAGAGATAGAATCATTCATCGAAGAGAAAAGCTGGCCTTCATGCAACGCCAGTTTCGGGTAACAAGGCTCGTCAGGCATCTTGCTTTTCATCAATCTACTCCTCGAACTCCACCTCACGCTACCTCCATACATCCTCAGATCAATAAACCCCAAATCCTCAAACTCATTCACCACACAAATAGAGTTGCTATCTTCCATAGCTATAGCATCCCTCACCCTCTTCTCATCTATCGCCATAGGAGACCCAATATCCGACCAAGACCAAACCATGTTCTTGTCCCGAAAATCCAACAGACTAATGTAACAGTTATCTTTCCTCGGAAACAAAGTAGCGACAAGAAGACAATTCATACCGTTCAACCACTGAAGCTTGTCCGCATCACCAAGTGACCAACCGGGACTCTCGTAGAAAAAATCGGTTTGCTTCCCGGTTATCTGATCCCAAACTCCAATCCCATACTCATTACTCCTACCTTTACAGCTAGAAAAGATCTTATAATCCTGATTAAAGCTCAAAGCTCCAGCTGTATAACTCTTCACTTGATTCTCATGACATACCTGAAACTTATACCGGAGATCACCGGTAGAAGAACTAAACAAACCCATCCCACCGTCTCCTCTCCCAAGCTTCTCGCAAGCAGAGAGTACGATGTTGTCTGAATCAATCCAGCCAACATCGTTAACCCTCTGGTAATCGAGATTGATCGGGCAATGCTCCTCAAGCATCCAGTCAAACACGTGGACGACGCTCCCGTGCGCGACGCAGCAACCGCCGTCAGGTCCTGCTCTGACGGCCGTTCCGTCTCCGGGAGCGATTCCTTTGACGGAATCGGATAAACGAAGACGGTTGCCGTCGAACGGGCCCCATTTAGAGGTTCGGACGTGGTGGAGGAGGCCGTAGAAGGAGGCTTCTCGGTGGAGGAGACGCTCGGGGATGTTGGCGGGGACGTTGAGGTCTCCGGTGCGGAGGAGATCGAGGAGGACGGCGAAGCAGTCTGGGTTTCTGTCGATGAAGAGGTCTTCTTTGGGAGGGGAGAGGTTCCATTCGTCGTCGAATAAGGCGCCGAAGAAGGAGTCGCGACCTGCGTTTGCGAGGGTTGTTGATGTCGTTTCGAAGATTCGACCGCCAACGTTGAGTTTGATCCTGTCTTTTGAGTTACCCATCGATGGAAGAAAGAAGGATTTACGTGGCAAGAGTGATGAATTCAAGATTTTGAACAGGAAAGGTGAGAGCTTTTTCTTTTGTTTTTTCCGAGAAAGTAAAATCTTCAATCATTAGCTATCGAGACAAGACAAGAAGAGATGAAAAGATCATAGAGAGAGAGAGACTCTTCTGGTAATAAAACTTCGAATTTGGATCAAATTCGAAGAAATTGAGCTCTTGGGCAAGGGGAAGAAGATGTTTTGATTGATGTGTGATCAAATTCAAACACAGAAAGATGAGAAATCGTCGGATTGACTCTTTCTTTTTTTGAATTGAGACAGAACCGAAACTGAGGTTCTGGGCACGGGAAAGAAGATGTTTGTGATTAATGGGGGAATCAGAATTTATTACATGATCTGGAGAAATTTTTGAAATTTTTGTGAGAAGATGTGAAATTGAATAATCTTTCTCTCTCTCTCTTCTTTTTCTCCGCTTTTATTTCATTCCGTTTACACACAACGAACCGTTCTCTACATTTATACAGTGCCTGCGCAAAATATCCGGACTAAAAACAACCGAACCAAAACCTATTTGAATTAAGTGATGACTAAACTCTAACCAAGTTGAAAATTCAACATATCTAAAAATGTAGGTTATTATAATATTTATAATAAATTAAATATACAAAATGATAGTTATAAACTCATTTTATTTATCTTCAGATGATTTAAATATTTCCAATACTTAAAAAGGGCAATTTAAATACAAAATATGAAAACTATGTGATATAGTTATTTTTGAATAAAATATAGATTCTTATAAATCTACAGGTAAAGATCAGATTTTAAATAAATTACATTTCGAATTCTAACTAACTAAAACCACTCCTATAGAAAATAGAGAAATTAGGTCAAACCTACATACAAAAAATATAGATATATTTAATAATCAAAATCATTTTATTTCTCCTATTTTCTCTTTCTATCTCTCTTGTATCTTTTTCTACAAATTTAAATATATTTTTAAAAATGTAACTGAATTTTATATCTATGATATCAAAATAACCGAAATCCAGAAAGGACCCTAGCTCGAATGAATGAGTACGCTGTACACCAAAATCAGGAAAAAGAAATTGAGCACTGCGCGTGGGTCCAACATTGGTTTTTAGTTGCGTTACTCATCTATCGACCGTAAGATGTTAGTATTCGTAAGATTTTGTTTGAAATCCAACGGTGTATATACGGTGTGTTAAATTGCTAAATCGGGTGAACATTCCCAGATGATCAGGACCTCGTTGGTCATTTGTCAATATATACTAAGTGTTATTTATTTCCTTTATTTTTTATATACGCCATCAACTTGAATTTGTGGACTGGCCAAGAAAAACTAGTCTGTATTTTCGGGTAACATAAAGTGCGATGTCCTTATCTTAAGTTTTGATAATTGACTTTTAAAATACAACTTTGATATAAATGATAAGAGGAGACTTTCTTGAGTATGTTATCGATTTTTGAACGATTGTTCGTGTTAGTGGAACAATTCATATCAGACGATATAATAATATACAATTATTTGTGACTCATCGTATGTCGTATTTTAAATATTTATTTCTTGTACTTATCGAGTTGTAAAATAAACTAGAATTTTAATTTAAATATACGAAAATTTAATATTGAATCTGTATGTATACATAGCCGAAAAGATCAAATCTATTTATTTACATGTAGTACGCTAACATAGTATATTTAAATAATAGATAATTTGTTTTTAAGTGTAAAATGGTTTCAACTCCTTGTCGAAATTCATAAATATTTATTCTAAAAAATAATCGAATTTAAGTGACAAAATGTCTACTAGACATTTTCTTATCTTTTGATCAACAGTTCGTTGGTGAGATACTTAGTTTATTTATATCAATATTTTTTTAAATGCCGTTGTCAGAACGGGTAAATGAGACGATAAGAGAGGACCAAAGGTGATCAGATAACAAGGCTGAAGAACTGCCATACATAGCGAAATTAATATACATCCACTCGAATAAAGACAAAGTACCGGTTAAATACGGAGCATAATTTAATGATATAAGCTTTTTCATTACAATAAAGGAATAGCTTATAATATTGAAATAATATTTAAGTCACTATTTTTAATATACAAGTTCAACGTCAAGGAGAGTCATGCGGGTCGTGGACGGCACACCAGCATCGGTTTCTTCTTCGTGTTTTGGTCCGAAACATGATTGGAGGATTATATAAGGGCTTTTTGCAGAATTGACCTGAAACTTGAAGTCAACCACAAAACTAACCTCCCTTTTTTTTGGAACTTTATTTTGCCCAATTCACCCCACAAGTTCATATAATTCACGAAAATGCCATCAAATTTTTTTTTTTTTTTGGTTTCGAAAATAACATATTTACTCTCTCACCCTCATCATCTTCAAGTAATTA